>RJWJ010004171.1:0-78488 GCA_004363605.1 Indri indri
ACACCAAGAGTTGCCAGGTGAGGCTGAGATGTCCCATCCTTGGCTGTTCCTCCCTGATGGCCTTTGTAGCTCTGCTCATTGTTGTGTGTTATAAATGGAAACTTTATATTTTTGTCATTATTAATTGCTTAGACTCTGTGATGGTTAATTTTAGGTGTCAGTTTGACTGGATTGAAGAATACCTAAAGACCAGGTAACACATTTCTTATGGGAGTGTCTGTGAGGGTGTGTCCAGAGGGGTTTGGGTTTGAGTGGGGAAGATCTGCTGTCTCTGTGTATGAGCACCATCCAATCTGCTGGGGCCCTGGGTAGAACAAAAAAGGCAGAGAAACGATGATTCTCCTCCACCCCCTGGCCATTCTCTCGCTCTCCCTTTCTCTCCCTTCTCCTCTCTGTCCTCTCCCTCCTCTCCTGGAGCTGGAATACTCTTCTTCTCCTGCACTTGGACATCAGAACTCCAGGCTCTTCAGCTCGTGCACTCTAGGACTTCCATCAGTGCTCCCAAGGTCTCGAGCCTTTGGCCTCAGACTGAGAATCGCACCATCGGCTTTCCTAGTTCTAAGGCTTTGAGACTTGGACTGACCTAGACTACTGACATCCCTGGGTCTCCAGCTTGCAGCTGGCCTATCGTGGGACTTCTATAATCATGGGAGCCGATTCTCCTAACAATCCCCTCTCATCTGTCTATCTGCATCTACACCTGTATACTATTGGTGCTGTCTCTGGAGAACCCTAATACAGACTCTAAGAAAAGTCTCCTGAGACTCAAAAGGCATGTTTAATTTGTTTAAATGTTAAATTGATCCTAGGTATAATGTATTAAATTTTCAGAAGAAACAAAAGGTTTATTCCTTGTTACATTTCTTTGTAAGTAATTAGTCTATTGTGAAGTTTAAAATACCACCAAAGGGGACCTCTGTTTTGGTTATTTATTGCAGTATAATAAACCAGTTCAAAACTTAGTAGCTTAGAACAGCAATTTATTTTATTTTATTTTTATAAATTCTATTTCATTTTCATTTTTATTTTTGGAGACAGGGTCTCATTCTGTTGCCCAGGATGTAGAGTGCAGTGGCATCATAATAGCTCGCTGCAACCTCAAATGCCTGGGCTTGAGCCAACTTCCTGCCTCAGCCTCCTGAGTTCCTGGGACTATAGGTGTTTGCCACCATGCCCAACTAATTTTTCTGTTTTTTTGTAGAGCTGGGGTCTCTCTATGTTGCTAAGCCGGAGAAGAGCAATTTATTATCTCTCATGATTCAGTGGGCTGACTGGGCAGTTGTCCTGTTTCATGTGGTGGTGGCTGGGTGCTAGAATGGCTGTGGTCCTCTGAGTCTTGGATGGGAGCTCAGCTGTGCCCCAGTGGCTGCTTGGGTCACCTGTGGATTGGTGTCTGGGTTCCAAAAGGGAGGCAGTGGATGCTGCCCGAACAGTTAAGAACTAGGCCCAGAACTGGCCCAGCGTCATTTCTGCCATATGCTAATGGTCAAAACAGTAATAAACCCAGCCTATAGTCAGTGCGGGAAGGGACTAAACAAGGATGTAAATGCCTGGAAGTGTGCGCTTCATTTGGGATGGTCACCAAAATAGCAACTGACTATAGTGTGTTGTCTGGCCCCTCCCCGTGCACAGTCTACCAGCCCACGTAAGCCCCCTCCATTACTATACCAGCTTGGCAAGTCCGGGATCTCATCATCTCAATCAGGTCCAGGTGCAGAGGAAGCTCCCTGGGTGTAGCTCATGGCAAACCGAACACCTATGAACTGAAAAGACAAGTTATTTGGCTCCCTCTTCCACTCTTCACTCAGCATACAATGGTGATTCAGGGACAGGAAAATTGCAACAGACACTCCCCTTCAAAAAGCTGGTAGGGGCTGTGAAGAAATCAGAACCCTGATACACTGCTGGCAGGAATGTAAAATTGTACAGTCACTTTGGAAAACAGTCTGGGTAGTTCCTCAAAAGGTTAAACACAGAGTTACCATATGAGCCAGCAATTCTATACCTAGGCATATGCTCAAGAAATGAAAGTATATCTACACAAAAACGTGTACATGAATGTTTATAGCAGCAGTATAATAGTCAAAAGGTGGAAAAAACCCAAATCATCCATCAGGTGGATAAATAAAAAGTGGTATGTCCAAACAGCCATAAAAAGGAATGAAGTACTGCTACCTACTACAGCATAGATGAACCTTGAAAATATGCTAAGCGAAAGAAGCCCATCACAAAAGACCACATATCATTTACAGGAAATGTCCCAGACAGGCAATCTATAAAGACAGAAAGTAAGTTAGTGTGGTGGCTTAGGGCTAGGGAGTGATAGCCAAAGATATTAGTTTCTTCTTTCTTTTTTTAAAAGGTAAGCTCTGTTGCCTGGCTAGAGTGTAGTGGCATCATCACAACTCCCGGCAACTTCAAATTCCTGGGCTCCAGCGATCCTCCTGCCTCAGCCCTCTGAGAGTAGCCGGGACTACAGGCATGTTCTACCACACCTGGCTAATTTTTCTATCTTTTGTAGAGATAGAGACCAGCTCAGGCTGGTCTCAAACTTCTGGCCTCAGGCGATCCTCCTGCTTTGGCCTCCCAGGGTGCTAGCATGACAGGCATGAGCCATCGTGTCTGGCCTATAGGTTTCTTCGTGATGTGATGAAAATGTCTAAAATTGACTGGTTGTATGTATCTCTGAATACAGGAAAAACTTTTAAATTATAAACATTAAATGGGTGAATTACATGGTATGTGAATTATACTGCAATAGAAAGTAAAAGACAGGAGGTGGGAATGGGAGGTACGTAGCAGTCACTGGTCTGTAGCAGTTCTAACATTTAGCTAGATGTGTGTCCTTGTGTAGGAGTCAGTTCACTACTTGGGTGGTTCTCTGTGGCTGTCATCTCCATCCTCTTGGCTCTTTGCTATGTCTTCTGAATCTTCTTACTTTTCCTCAAGAAATGGCCCATGTTTTTGGTTTCTTCCTGCCAAAATAAGGGCCCTGATATTTTTCATTTTGAACTGTCACCATCCTCTTAGTCCAGGCTGATGGTGCTTTTACTGATTACATTTCTCTGAAAAACTTTGTGGGTTTTCCCATGGATCTCTTAGGGATTCACATTAGATAAAAAACTACTCCCACAAATCTCTTGAGACAGGGCTCTCTCTCGTTACCCTGGACTGCTTTAAGTCAGAATGTTGTATGAGATTGATTGTCTTAGAAGCTGTACTGTCTGGTTTAGCTGGTACTCAAGACATACCCTTAAAATTCTTCAAAGCCTTTTGGTCTAGTTCTGTGATTCAAAAAGCATGGTGCCTGCACCGGCAGCATTAGTATCACCTGGAAGCTTACTACGAAGGGCTAGCCCAGCAATCTGGGTTTTGATAAACTCCCCAGATGAGTCTGATGCACACAGTTATAGCAGAACCACAGGAACTGAAAGCCTAGCAGCAACCACCTAAAGTCTTCATGAGGTCTCCATAAAAGGTCTTCCCACCGCATCCTTGAGGCTGCGTTCACTGGCAGTGCAGGATCTGGTCTTTGCCCTGAGGCCATTTCTTGCTTTGAGGGGCTTTAGCTTAGATGCTGAAATGAGGAAGTGTTTTATTTTTGAACCCATCTTATCCAGCTCCTTTATATTTCCTCTAAATTCTGCTTTTAAGCAGGAACCAAATAGTTCCTTTTTTAGTTCTTCTCACTACTCCCGTATTTTATTGCAGGCAGCTTAAAATCAGCCATTTGGAACTTTCAACATTCTTCCTGGAATTCCCCTTCGTGAGATGAGTTCATTAGATTCCCTTTCTATCTTCCACATTGCTGCGTGATATGGATCTGCTAATTTTCCTTAGGTCCCCATTTCTTCAGCCACTGATGACATTTCTATACTGCTTTTCAAATCTTTACCAACAGTCTGCCAGCTTTTGTTTATCACCTGTACCCAAAGCCAGTACATATTTTGGGTTTTTGTTAGAGCAGGGCCCCAGTTCCGGTACCAATTTTGTTTTGGTTATCTAATGTTGCATAACAAATCATCCCCAAATCTAATGGCTTAAAACAATTATTTTCTTATATTTTTGCAGTTTGGCCAGAGTTTGGTAGGGATGGCTCATTTCTGATCTATGTGATGGCAGCTTAATTAGGGCTATAGATTTATTTCCAAAATACCGCAATTACATGATTGGAAAGTTGCTGCTATCAGCTGGGTTTTTAGCTGGGGCTGTCTACGGGAGTCTTGATGCTCCTCCATGCAGGTCTTTCTGATGCGTATGGCTGCTTTGAACTTCTTACGACATGACAGCTAGACTCCAGAAAGTAGGAAGGAGAAGTTGACAGACTCTTAATGATTAATCTCAGAATTGGCACAATGGCATTTGTGATCTTTTGTGTTGGACCAACAAGCAGTCACAGGCCCAGTGTAGATTCAAGGAGGTGGAGAAATAGACTCCAACTGTTAGTGGGGGCAGTGACAAAATTTGTGGCTATCATTAATCTAGTAAAATCTGTTAGTTTTTTTCCAACAGTAAAGATACTCTTGGCTTAATGTTGTGAGTCAGTGAAAAGTAATTGTTTACTACTTGAAAAAACATTTGAAGATCTGAAAGGACGTTAAAAGAAAACTTTTACATATAAAGAGCCTCTCTTGATACCTGTTTGTAGAAATTTTAAATGGTATATTTCACAGATGGAGAAATCATTTTTTGTAGAATTAAGTTTTAAAATTCCTCAACAGAATAATACTCTCTAGCACCTTTGGTTGTGTCAAGATGTGTGTGACAGATAAATGTGAATACATTTATACTTCTTATTTGATCTTAGCAGTGAACTATTTATTTTTAATAAAGGTTGCCTTATATACTTTTAAATGTAGAGAAATATTCCTCTTCCACAGCACTTGTCCTCAAAATAGCAACTAAATGCTATTTAAGAGTTATGAGCAAGGAAAGACAGAATCTGGATGCATTGTAGAAATGATTGTGGTAAACCAAGAGGGTGAATAATGGGATGAAAGAATCCAAGGCTTTTTACCACTTGGGACTTCTGCGTGCAGCTGTTTTCAGATTGGCAGGAGAGGACGAAACAGGTGGCAGCAGAAGTTGCCTCTGCTTTTGCTCATTTGCACAAATCATCTGTTAGGTTTGCTGGTACAGCATAGTACATGGCTTCCTGAATTTGTTACGTGCTTAGGTTAGTAAATTTCCCTGTATCCAATTTGGAGTTCTATTTAGAAGAAAAAATCAAATTACTGCTGCTCTATTACAATAGGGATTCAACAGAGTTTATGTCCATCTTTGAGTTTTAAAATCCATAGAATCCGACTAGTATTAAGTCTTTGGTTTGTAGTTTCCATTTTTGGCTTATTATTGTATTTTTGGTTTAATGCTTTTGGGTTTTGTTATACTTTTTCTTTCTTTTGTTTTTATTAGAGACAGGGTCTCGCTGTGTTACTCAGGATGATTTCAAACTCCTGGGGCTCAAGCGATCCTTCCCAATAGCTACAACTATGGGCGTGTACCAATAAGTTGCAGTTAAGTATTGAAATAATATATTCTTTCTTCAGTATGATTGTTTGTAAAATAATATATTCTGTCTTCAGTATGATTGTTTGGAGCAACCCTAGTTTCCCTTACTTTTGGTTTTACTCTCCTACACCCAAGTAGTTGCCAATTGTAACTGATGATGTGTTTCCTTCTTTTTCTCCCCATCTCTCTTCTTGGTTCTTCTGTTTGTTTTTCTTTTCTGTCCTCCTTGTACCTTACCAAGACAGGTGGAGTGACACATTTAGGGATGAGCTTATGGGTAGTGTGGATGTGGTACGATCGTGGTTGTGATGCATGGTGTACGATTCTGTGTGAGGAATCGATATTGTCCATCCTGGTGTCGGACTTCCTGGCATGATACCAACAGTTTAACAGTGATGCCCATACTCTTGGTTTGAAGAAATAATTTCTTTCAGTATCTCCGCAAATTATAATTTCATTTACTTTGGGATATGCTACGCACTCATTAATCCATCAAGCAATTATTGTGTGTAAACTAGTAAAGTGTGAACTAGGAGACAGAGGTGAACAGGAAATGGTCACTGTTAATTGGCATTTAGTCTCCAGTCTTCATATTCTTTCATAGTCTGATTTGAAAGCCGGACGTGGTTTTCCGAAGGCTCAGATCATACATTTGTAGAATGTTTGCGGGTGGTCTCAGCTTTTTTGGTGCTCTCCTGCCTTCACACCTAGACTTTAGTCACAGGACCTTATGTTAATAGGACCTTATTTCAGAGTTTGTAAAATCTACTGTGTGTTCTATTTTAAACTCCTATTGTTAAGAATGTATTCTTATATATAATGTTTAACTTCTCCTTTATTTCCCTGTGGTAGACACGTAACCTTCTGATTACCTTCCAAGTTTTTTCACAGACTTCTCATTGATGTGCTAATTAGTATTAATCCCCTAAAGATTTTTCTCATACATCCCACTTTTCCCCATAGCTTTAGTAAATTGTCCAAATAGTTACATACACTTAATATTCAACAGAATCACTTTTTCCACTTAACCTTCTTTCAATAGATATCTAAGCAGCTTCAAAAATATAATTTATGAAATAATATAAACGTTGGAAGGGATCTTGGAAATTATATAATTTAGAGCCCTTGCAAGTATCTATTTGCACAATTATTGCACATGGAAATGCACAAGCTTGGTATATGGAATAAACATAATTTAGAAATGGGGGGAAACTACTGGATGTAAATAGAGGATATTTATTCTGTCCTTTATACTCCATCTGTCTTGAATACTGTTTATATATATTTTTTCCTGTTGCTGCTGTAACACTGAATACTATTTAATGACAAAATTCCATGTTATGACCTATTTAATTTGTTCATAAATTGTGTAAAGCCTGTTTTTGTTTTTTTCGAGACAGTGTATCACTCTGTCTCCCCAGCTAGAGTGCAGCGGCATCATCATAGCTCACAACCTCAAACTCCTGAGCTCAGGGAATCCTCCTGCCTCAGCCTCTTGAGAAGCTGGGACTATAGGCATGTGCCACCATGCCTAGCTAATTTTTTCTATTTTTGATAGAGGATGGGGTCTCCCTCTTGCTCAGACTGGTCTCAAACTCCTGAGCTCAAGCGATCTTCCTTCCTCAGCCTACCAGAGTGCTGGTATTACAGGTGTGAGCCACTGCACCTGGCCTGTAAAGCCTGTTTTTCAGCATATTCTGCTTATTGTCTCAAATGTATATATTCGTATTTTTTTTTTTTTTTTTTACTTAACCAAGATTATTTTGTCTTCCAAAATTTGTTTGGACTATCACTTACTATTTTGATAGTTCTTACAAGCTATTTCTAGTTCATCATTCAGGTTGTTTTTAAAAATGGTATACCCACAAAAACTACAAATGCTGATGAAAGAAATCCGAGGTCTAAATAAATGGAGGGGAAAGGGGCAGAGCAAGATGGCAGAGTAGGACTCTCTAATGATTGTCCCTCATAGAAACATCCATTGAACAACTATCTACATTAAAAATACCTTCCATAAGAGCTAAGAAACCGGATGAGAGATCTCAATACCTTGTTGTGGCACAATAATAAGAAAAGACGCATTGAAGAGGGTAGGAAAGACGTTCTTACATTACCAACATGACCCCTCCCCCAACCCCAGGCAGCACAGCATGGAGAGAGATACTGTTTGCTTGAGGCAAAGAGAGGGAAGCAAGCATAGGACTTTGCCTTGTGCCCTGCCACAGTAAACCAGCATTGAGCAGACCCCACAGCCCCATGTTCTGGGTTGGTACCTGTAGACTGTATCTCTTGACCTGTCCTGGTGGCAATTGGGACCATGTAGCCCCAGGCTTTAGGCTCATGCGGTGAACTTGATTTGTGACTAGGACCACCAGCAGGCTGATGTCAGCAGCCTGCAGGCCTCAGAAGTCCTGGGCTTCTAGCCTGCCTTAGCACTGCACTTGTTGTAGCAGGACCCAGGCTACTAGCAGTGTTGTGCTGGCCACAGATACACTGGGCTTTTTTTTTTTTTTTGCCTATGTTCCAGTGCTTTACCAGGTGTATCTTCCCTAGGTTCTGGCAGTGCCCTGCTGGTGCAACTGCCCTGGGCTTCTGGTGTTCTCCAGCACTATGCCTGTCATGGGGCTTTCCCAGACAAAGCCAGTCTGTGAAGACCAGAATAAGTGATTACTTCTTCAGATACACAGACTTTGACCACAAGGATCAGGGAAACATGAGATCACCAAAAAGACAAAATGAGGTGCCAGTGAATGACCCTAAAGAAATGGAGATGTGTGTGCTACCTTGTAAAGAATTCAATATAACTGTTTTAAGGAAGCTCATTGAACATTGGTAAAATTCAGAGAAACAATTCAATGAAATGAGGAAAACAGTAAGTGACCAGAATGAGAAATTTAAGAGAGATGGAAACAATAATAATCAGGCAGAAATCCTGGAGCTAAAAAAATACAGTGAACAAAGTGAAAAATGCAATAGAGAGTATCAATAGCAGAATTGATCAAGCAGGAGAATCTGTGAACTCAAAGGCAGGTTATTTGAAAATACATAGTCAGAGGAGGAAAAAGGAATGAAAAGGAAGGAAGAAAGAAAAAATAAAAGGATAGAAAGCTTATTTAAAGAAATAGTAGTATAAAATTTTCCAAACCTTGATAAAGATGTAAATATCCAGGTTCAGGAAGGTCAAACATCTCCAGTCAGATTCAATCCAAATAAGACTACCTCAAGACATAATTAAACCATCAAAGATCAAAGAGAAGATCCTGAAGGCAGCAAAAGAAAAGAAGCAAATAATATATTAGACTTCCAATAAGGCTAGCAGCAAATTTCTCAGCAGAAACCTTACAGACCAGGAGAGAGATGGATGGTATATCCAAAGTGCTAAAGTAAAATGCCTATGAACCAAGAATACTGTACCCAGCCAATCTGTCCTTCAGAAATGAAGGAGAGATAAAGACTTTGCTAGAAAAACAAGCATAAGCTGGGGAAGATCATCACCACCAGACTTTTTAAAAGTAAGAAGTCTTAAAGGGAGTTTTTCAAGCTCAAAGAAAAGAATGCTAGTAAGTAACATGAAAACATCTGAAAGTATAAAACTCACTGGTAAAAGACAAATTCAGAATACTCTAATACTGTAATGGTGGTGTGTAAATTACTTATATTTTCAGTATGAGGGATGAAAGACAAAACTATTAAAAATAACAGCTATAATAATTTGAGGGATGTACAATATACAAATATGTAAACTTTGACCGGAAAAATTCAAAATGAGGGGAGGGGCAGCAAGTGGAGTAAATAAATAGACATATGGTATTCATGGATTGGAAGACTCATGTAGTAAATATGTTAATAATCCTAAATTGATGTATAGGTTTAACATAATTTCTGTAAAAATTCTAGCAAGATTTCTGTAAATATAGACAAGATTATTCTTAAGTTTACATGGAAAGGCAAAGTATCCAGAACAGCTAACAGTTTTGAAAAACAAATAATGTGGGTACAATCACTCTATCCAATTTTAAGATTTATTTTGTAGTTACAATCATCAAGACTATGGTATTAGAAGAGAGACAAATAAAGGAATCAAAATAAATGCACGCAAATACAGTCAAGTGATTTTTGACAAAGGTACTTTTAGTTCAGGAAGGATGGTCTTTTCAACAAATGATTGTAGAGCAACTGTATATCCATGGACAAAAACATAAACCTCAACTTACACCTTAGACTTTACACAGAAATTAGCTCAAAGTAGATCACTGATTTAAGTGTAAAACATAAAACTATAAAACTTTTACAAGAGACATAGCAGAAAATCTTCAGGACCTATGGCTTGGCAAGAAGTTCTTAGCTGTGACACCAAAAAGCACGATCCATCAAAGAAAAAATTGATAAATTGAATTTCATTAAAATTTTTAAAAAGTCTGTTAAAAGGGTGAAAAAACAAGGTATAAACTAGAAAACAACAACAAAAAATTTGGAAGCCCTATGTTTGACAACTCAATCTAGAATATATAAAGAAATTTCAAAACTTAATGCTAAAAAAAGTTCAATTAATTAGTAAATGGACTAACAACATACTGACACATTTTACCACAAAGGATATATAGAGAACAAATGAAAATAAGCACACGTGGACACTTATCACTGCAGCCAGTAGTTGTACTTTTGTGCATTTATCCCATAGAAGAGTTAGATCCTCAGAAAAGTCTGTATGTGAATGTCCACACCAGTTATATTTGTAACAGCCAAAAGCTATAAACTATCAAATGTTCTTTAAAATGTGAATGGCTAAACTAACTGTGATACATCCACACAATGGAATTCTGTGAAGTAGGAAAAAGGAACATGTTATTGGTAACCTACAAGAACTTGAATGCATCTCAAGGACATTATGCTGAATGAAGAAAATAATCTCAAAAAGTCATATACTGTGATTCCACTTACACAATGTTTTGTAAATGACAATATGGTGGAGATGGGGAACAGATTAGTGGTTGCCAAGTGTTAGCGATGGTGGGAGAAGGGTGTTGAGTGTGACTAAAGGGGTGGCACAAGGGAACTCTGTGAGAACAGGATCGTCTATATATCTTGATTGTGGCAGTTACACAAATCTATGCAAGTGATAAATTGGTGTAGAAGGAAACACACTGTACCAACATCAGTGCCCGGTTTTGATACTGTACTCTAGTTACATAAGATGTAATTATCAAAGGAAACTGGGTGAAGGGTACACTGGACCTCTGTACCATTTTTGCAACTTCCTATGAATCTCTAATTATTTCAAAAGAAAAGGTTAAAGATATACCCAGACTTTAGACCTACACTGTCCACTAGCCACAGCTTGCTTTAAAAATGAACAGCTCGGCCTGGTGCAGTGGCTCATGCCTGTAATCCTAGCACTCTGGGAGGCCAAGGCGGGAGGATGGCTTGAGGTCAGGAGTTTGAGACTAGCCTGAGCAAGAAGGACAACTCATCTCTATAAAACAGAAAAATTAGCCAGGCGTGGTGGTGTGCACCTGTATTACCAGCTACTTGGGAGGGTGAGGCAGGAGGATCACTGGAGCCCAAGGAGTGGGAGGTTGCAGTGAGTTACAATGACACCACTGCACTCTATCCTGGACGAGAGTGAGACCCTGTATCCAAAATAAAATAAGAATGAACATCTAAATTAAATAAAGTTAATTTCAGTCCTTTGGTCACATGAGCCATGTTTGAAGTGCTCATGTAGCTACATAGCATAGACCTGAAAGATTTCCATTACCACAGAAAGTTCAATTGGGCAGTGTGCCTCAGACAAATCCCTCTACAATGCCAATTACCACACGTGTTTGTACCTATGTGCATTTCTCAGAGAACTGTCTCAAACTTATAAATCAAAAGAATAATCTGTAAAATTAAATAGAAGAAATGGATTTAACATGCATTTTTAAAAGTACTGCGATATTTGAGGCAGCATCCCCTATTTTAATATGAAAAGGAAATGGAACATTTGCTTCATGTTTGAAATTGGAATAAGGTTTTTTCTTTATCTGCAAAAGCAGTTGCTGTTTTTTCCATAATCACAGTAGAGTATATACAGGAGGTAGGCAAAATAGGGCAGATAGGTAGAGAAAAGAGAAATCGGCATGAAAAATATTTTGAGTATCCCAAACTTTTTGTTGCCATTTTCTGTTTTTTAGTAACCAGCTTACCCATGGTAGCTTACTTACATAGTAGCTTCCTTACAGAGGAAGAGTGTTTTAGCAGCCAGACCTTAAACCAGAATTCTGTTTCTGGCTCAGAGTGACCTTGAGGAAGTAACACATTTACTCTTCTCATTTTCATAGCCTATAAGCAAATTAAGATAAAAGCAACGATTGCAAGATGTGTTCTATGATAAAATGATCTCACTATTCTTGGTTATGTGCAAAACAATTTGCTTATAAGTAGATTATTATAAATGCAGTTTTGAAGAATTTAGTTATGAAAAGAGTCACATGAAATAGAAAAGAGGAAGTTTACCAGGCACAAAAGTTTTAGGTTTTAAGTTTGTGGTGAGGGCGGGTGGTGGTGGACACAAGAATACAAAGATATAGGGTAAGAGTTTTTATTCATCCTAGGTTACTTTGAGAGTACCTAAGAGAGGATAAGCAGACATTCTGCACTTTAGAGATTATATGTTGAAGTTAAGTAGCCTAGGATTTGCATCCCAGCTCTGCCATTTAGTCTCTGGAAAGTTAACTTTGTCAGTTATGGATGATCTAGAAATGGTCTCAGTTTCACCACCTGGTATCGTTTTTTGTTAGGGTTGTTATTAACAGGGTTCTTAGCAAGTTAAGTATACAACTGTACTTACGATAATTTTCATTTTATCGAGATATAAATATAATGATGGCGGTGTATGAACAGTTTAGCTTACTCTCCTTTTATGAAACTTTATTTTTAGACACATAATAATTTTTTAGGGGGAGGGTACTAATTTTCACTTTATAACAAATTGGCTAAAATTGTGGTTTCTAAAGCCATTCTGAAATTTAAACGTGTGTATGACTAAATTGGTCAAAATCACTTGATGTAAAGCCAAGAGGGATAAATCTGTTCTTATAAAATCTAGCAGGTCAAGATATAAGCGGTGAACTCAGAAAAATAGCACCCATTCATGAGGGAGATTTTTATTTCTGTGTAATCCCTGCTACATTTTTCTACAGCTAGATCCACATAATATCTGAATGAACAGTGAAAACAGTTGATTGTAAAGCTGTGTAAAAATCTACAGTGTACAATATCAAATTGTCAGAAAACATTCCGCATAACTTTTCCTTTTCTTTGCCTTCCAAACTGCTAAAACATTGAAAAAAGAGGTCAAGAACAAGGGCCGACATGGCTATGAGGATCTCTCTGGCCCTAGTGCACAGTAGCAAAGCAGCACAGTTCCAGTTTTAGCCCATAGCTCATTGGCATATGGTCAATTCGCAGTTTCCTGCCATACTGCTTTGAACTAGAGAGAGGGAACCAAAAATGCTGACATCCTTATTCGACTTTGTCACTCATGCCTGCATGTAAACACCAGCACTCCTTGTATAAAACCTACCCTGACTGCGGAGGATACCCCCAGCTGTCAGCTGACCTGGATGAGGGTGGCTTGAATTGGTGAAGTTTGGAGAACATTAGCCCTGGGATGGGCACTACCACACTGTATGAATCGGCCACCTCTCATTACTGCACTTTTACTTCATAGACATCGCTTTTAAAGCCTATAAAAATAACATTCATTGAGAGCGAGTCAATTGCTGCAGGTGGGTTATTAGCTCTCAAAATCCCCACCCCATGATGGATGATAGCATGTTTAAGAAAGGGCTAATTATTTATAACACCTTGGAAATTGCACTGAACTAAATCTATCAGAAGCTCTGAAGTGTATATATCTTGTCTTTGTAATATCAATGTAGCTATGTCTGGCCTACCTTAATACTGTTGGCCTCAGTTTTCATACACATACAATGGGAGGATTTCTGAATTTCTAAGACTTTATGATTTTAGTGTGTATTTCTCCAACTAATTTCCTCCAGGCTTCCATTTGTTGGCTTAAACAAATGCCGCATTAAATGTTTATTTTACGAGACCTGTCAGAATTTCCTCAAATACTTTCAAAGTACTTTACGGCAGTACAGTTTTCAGTTTGTTCAGAAACACGGTAATTTGAAGAAGTGATATTACAAAGTTAAAGTGAGTCTTGTATTAATAGTTTGATTCTGACTATGAGGTCTACATATCACATAAAAAGAGATTAGAATTTGGGTTAGTATGTAAATGTTGAATCTACATGGTGATAAGTCTTCGGGTGTTTTGAGAAGTCTGTAATGTCATATTAACAAACTATTTATTTTAAGCCGGGCATGGTGGCTCACACCTGTAATCCTAGCACTCTGGGAGGCTGAGGCTGGTGGATTGCTTGAGCTTGAGTTTGAGACCAGCCTGAGCAAGAGTGAGACCCAGTCTCTACTAAAAATAGAAAGAAATTAATCGGACAACTAAAACTGTATAGAAAAAATTAGCCAGGCATGGTGGCGCATGCCTGTAGTCCCAGCTACTCGGGAGGCTGAGGCAGCAGGATCGCTTGAGCCCAGGAGTTTGAGGTTGCTGTGAGCTAGGCTGACGCCACGGCACTCACCTGGGGAACAGAGTGAGACTCTGTCTCAAAAAAAAAACCCCAAAAACACAATACTTATTTTAATCAGTAATTTTCTCTTATAAGCTTTACAAGGGTGAGAAATTTGCTTATCAGTGCCTTCCTCTTTTAAAAATCTGATGTGTTTTATTTTATAAAGAAGTTACTTGGGATTGCTAGACAAACTGCATACCTATTCCTGGGAAGGAAATGGAAGGCTCTTGTCTTTTGGGGATACAGAGAGCTTATACACAGTCTCACCATTCAGCACTGCTTTTGACTTCATAGTGGCCTTGAAAAAAAGAATCCTAAGATTCTTTAAGACCTCTTTTCAAAGCATAGTTTGTTATAAATCTAAAGACTGTAACTATAATAAAATCACATGCAGTTGATAACATCCTTCCTCATCCGCCCCCAGTATTCTCGAGCTTTTTCACTGGATTTTGAAACACCTTCATGAATTTTGAAATGCATTCCTTGCGTAGTTCTCTGAGGCTGCATCACTGCTAGCAGAAGAGTTATGAAACATAACTCTTCACTTCCCATTTAGTAGTTCTTTATCATGTCGAACACTAGATGTATGTGTGTCTGGTGTATAAATACAGAATGCCTACAGATTTTACCAGCAAATCGTGGATCCAAATCTTTTCTCCAGAAGTAGGAAATAAGTTAATCAGAAGAAAAAAAAAGTCACTGCTGGATATCGTGACAGGAATCTTTTATGGGGGGCTGTGAGTATTGTTTTGCCATTGCCGTGTCTATAATACATGAGCTTAAAACATTTGGATTTTTTTGTGTACAAAGTATAAAAATAGATGAAGTCACTGGTATTTGTGTCTTTGTTTACTATGAAAGGATAATAAGTAATTTTTACCATTATTGAAAAACGATTGTGGATTTTGTTTAGCATAGTTTCATGCTGTGGTTTTAACACAAAGGTGTGTGTTTTCTTATTTTCCTGGTCCAGGAACAATTACTTGAGGTGATGGCTTTTCTCTCTGTGGGTTCATAGCATAGCAGTGTTTCCTGAGAGTAGTGGAAAGTGAGCTATGCTTTAAATGCAATCACTGTTGACCCTTCTCACCTCACTCTTTTTTTTATTATAACCTCCTTCCTCCTGTTCCCAATTTTAATTTGTCATCCTTCTATTCCTAATAGTAGAGTTATCCTTTAGCCAGTTTATTAGAACTTATTTGTTTACTTAACATTCTCTTGGTGGTCAGTTATTTGGGGATAAAATTCCCTCTACTTCTAAAACATTAGCAAGAAACATTGGTAATTCACATGCTTAAGGATTTCTTGAAATAACCTATTATCTGATTTATCAGGATCTGAAATATAGTTGACTTGACTAGATCCTTCTATCCTTGTAGCTTAAGTGATCTTGTAGTTTTTTATATTTACCAAAAAAACATTTTAGGTGAATGTCTTTGTTCAGAAAAATATTTAAAAATTTTAAACAGATATTTTTGTTGGGTAGGAAGGAGAAAGAAAATAAACATCCAGGTGTAACTTACTGATAACATTTTGAAGAGCTTTTCCTCTTTGTATCTATTGTTTTGCAAAGCTGAGGCTATAGGTACATGGATTTTTGCATTGTGCTTCTTTGTCTGCCCCTGCCAGTTAACATTCAGTTATTTCAGGTTACTAAAAATTCTTAAGAAACATCCATTGCAGTCACTGTACAATATTCTGTTACAGGGTAGTACCTTAATTTAGTTAACATATCTACCATTGTTAGATATTACAATTTTTAAGATTTTGGCTTATAAATTACTGAGAAGAATGCCAGCTTTTAAGACTAACTTGCAAGATGCCTAGGGGGAAAATCCCATTGTACTTGTATTCTTGATTTTAGATATTAATAATAGCTTGACTATATATATACACACACATATATTTTTATATTTATACATATGTATTTTGGAGAAAGGGTGTCACTCTGTCACCCAGGCTGGCATGCAGTGGCACTATCATAGCTCACTTGCAACCTCAAACTCCTGGGCTCTAGTGCCTCCTGCCTCAACCTCCTGAGTAACTGGGATTTACAGGCACGTGCCACCACACCCAGCTAATTTTCTTATTTTTTTATAGAGATGGGGTCTCACTATGTTGCCCAGGCTGGTTTGAACTCCTGGCCTCAAGCAATCCTTCTGCCTTGGCCTCCCAAAGTGCTAGAATTATAGGCATGAGCCACTGTGCCTGGCCTTGACCTTATTATTTTTAAGGGCAAACATTGAATTAGGATTTTAAACAAATGAGTTGCACTTATCTTTGTGTAAACTTATGGATCTCAATTTTTTTTTTAAATTTCTATGTGGCAGATAACCTATGTGCTAGCCATTTTTAAAATATGGATTCCATTTCAATATGAATTCCACTTTGGAAAGAGACAGAGTAGAGAGGGAGCTATAGAACTTATTCAAGTAGCTGGACAATTGAGGAAAATTAAAAGAAAACTTCAACTAAGGCAGGTTCTCTATGCCCCAAGCCTCATGTAAATAGAAAACTAGACCCATACATATGAGATACATCAAGCATGGGTTGTGAAAATACTGGTACCTGGAAAAACACAGATTCACAAGGCTTTGGCCAAAGCTTTTCTTTGTTTTACTAGGTTAAAAATGGACTGAGATTCTCCCAATAATTCAGCCACAGAAGAAAAAAAAAGCTTTTTGTTCTTTATTCCCATTGTAAAGAGCCTCTGTGTCACAGACTTGCACCAAGATGGTGTACTGACCTTTCTTGTGGAACGAATAGAACTGAGTTTAAAGTACTCTGAGTTACTTATAAATTAAGTGTGCGTCATAAAGATAATAACAGAATAGAAATAGTTAGGATAGTTTGATTGCACAATCAAAATATGAAAGTTTGAGGCCTTATGTTTAAGTAATTGTAGATCAGAAAATTTGAGGAGTTTTTTTAATTTGACTTTAAGATCTCAGGGGATTTATTTTTTCTTTGCTCTGCCTCTGTCTTCCCCTTGCTAGTTTAGATAGTAATATAAGGTAATAACATGACTTTTTCATACAAATGAGTAAAATTTTTATCAAGTATGTGCTACACTTAGAGTCATTTCTCTTCATTTTTATTGTAATTTAAAAATATATAGTCTGCTATCAAATCCCAGATATATATGTATAAATATTAAAAAGATATAAAAGTGGGATTTATTATAGAACCTATGTTTTATTCTCTAATGACAAGCAAGGAATATACTTATTTGGAAGACTAAAAGGTAGACTCAGCCTGGGCATAGGGGCTCACACCTGTAATCCAGCACTTTGGGAGGCTGAGGCAGGGGGAATCACTTGAGTCCAGGAGTTCAAGGCTGCAATGAGCTATGATTGTGCCCCTGCACTCCAGCCTGGGCAACAGTGAGACCCTGTCTCCAAAAAAAAAAAAAGTAGGCTGAAACCCACTGTAGTACTTGTTTTTTTTTTTGTTGTTGTTGTTGTTGTTTTCTTTTTTTTTTTTTTTTTGGCCTTGTATTTGCCCTGTTTTCTTTCTTTTGCATTTCATCCATCTCAACCTGTTACAGCTTTTCTTTAGAATGTGTGTACAATGCACATAAGCGTTCTAAGGTTCAGCTTTGTAACTGAACCAGATGGACTCTTGTCCAGCAGTTTACATACTTCTTGGCGTCTCTCCTGCCTCTTTGTTTAATCTTTCCAACTCATTTGATCCTGGCATTAGAGCTGACAGCTGCAGTTACATATGGAGTTCTTAGAGTAGCTGAATAATAAAATGTCATGGCCTGGTTCATGTATAGTTTTCACTGATGACTAAGTGTTCAACTCTCTGAACACTAAGGTGGGAATAATCAAGTTGTGTAATTTTCTTTGGAAGTTCACAATGTATAATTGGTTAATATTTTACTTACTATAGAAAGACATACTTTAATGTCTTTCTGTAGCAGAAATGCTATAGATTTATTTGGCCGGTCAAGTGGAACATTATCTTTATTTTACAAGAGGAGAGTTTATTATAAAAGAAGTTGATAATTGATTCTGAGTGATGTATCTCCTAAATTGTACTCTCTTTATTGAGCATCTATTGGACACAGTTTTTTGTATTATATACACATTTTTTCTAATCCTCAGAATTATTAGATAGGTGACATGACCCTATTTTTCATATGGGAAAAACAGGCTCAATGAGATTGTATACCTATAATTTCATAGTTAATATTGCATGATAAGTAGCAGAGCTGGTATTCAAGTCAAAGATCATCTATTTCCAAAGTTTATGGTCTATCTATTGCACTCTGTGGCACTAATTTGTTTTTTAGAATTGTGAATAGTATTTCATTTACATTTTTCTGTTGATAGGCACTGGCTATTATGATGAAAGGTGCTGTGAACATTATTGTGTATATGTCTTTTGGTGGAATTATTGAGGTACGCATACGTTCAGTTTTAGAAGATGTTCCTTAAAAGTTTTTCATAGTGGTTCCAACATATGAATTTTCTATTTATTCCATGTCCTTGCCATACTTTCTGTTGGTTTTTTAAAGGTTTTAGTCATATGTCTAGTTGCAATCATTTTGTGATTTTTAATTTGCATTTCCCTGATGATTAATGATTTTTATATTCTATTGGAGATCCTCTTTTTTTGAAGTGCTCAGTCAAGACTTTTGCCCATTAAAAACATTCTTTTCCTGTCCTTTTGTGTTGTCTGAGTTCTTTATACATTCTGTATACTTAATCCTTTGTCAGAATTATTAATACAAGTCAAAATTTTTTTCTCTAAAGCTTTTTTATGCTTGGTGTCCTTTGAACAGTGATGTCCAGTTTGAATCTTTTCCTATAAAGTCAGGTCTCTTGTGTCCTGTTTAAAACACTTTTGTCTACCTGAAGGTCACAAAGATGTTTTTCTATGGTCTTTCCAGAAGCTTTATTGTTTTATCTTTTCACATTTAGGTCTGTGACCCATCTGGAATTGATTTGTATGAATGATGTGAGGTAGGAATTAAGATTCCTGTCCCATGTGATTTTTTTTTTTTTTGTCCCATGTGACTATCAAGTTGATTTAGCACCATTTATTGAAAAGACTATCCTTTCCCCACTAAATGTCAGTGGCAACTTTGTGACCTTTACAGTTTTGACCGAGAATTCTGACATTTGACATTTCCAGAATTTAAGCCATCTCAAATTCTTCCTGTGGATCTACTTAAATTGTCTCAAGGGTAATCCATGTTTTCTAATTTATCTCATGTAGTATAGTGCTCTGAATACATTGAATGTGAAAGCTATGGAATTTATCAATCACGAAGAGGTCTTTGTTAATGGGATGGCAACAGTTGGTGTGTACATTACTGCAGAGAAGGAAAAGGAAACGGCTTTACATTGCTGGATGGGAGCAGTTTGTGTGTTTCTAGGTCAAATCTTCTTAGCTGCACTGTTCCCCCAAATTTCTTTCCACTGAAAATTATAGAAGTTTGGATTATAGTTTCTCTCACTGGATTGAGAGCAAATATCAGCAGAGTCACTATTCAAAACAGAGTTCTTCAACTGATGTGCTCTGTATGTGCTCTAGGCTGTCTGTTCAGTAAACCTACGTATAGTTCACTGTAGTGGGGACCTTTCACCCTCATTTATTCTATTTCACTTGTTCTTCTCAATAACCAATTTTATTTTATTTACTTATTTTTGAGACAGGATCTCACTGTGTTGCCTGGGGCTAGAGTGCAGTGATATCATCCTAGCTCACCCCAACCTCGAACACTTGGGCTGAAATGATCCTTCCTGCCTCAGCCTCCCGAGTATCTGGGACTACAGGGGTGCACCACCATGCCCAACTAATTTTTTATTTTTTGTAGAGACAGGGTTCTCCCTGTTGCTCAGGCTGGTCTTGAACTCTTGGCCTCAAGCGATCCTCCCACCTCAGCCTCTCAAAGTACTGGGATTACAGGCGTGAGCCACTGCGCCCGGCCCAATTTGATTTTTAAGTAAGCACTAAGATAAAGAATTCCATGAAATACTTTTTGTTCTGGCCATGATGGAGTAAGGGATGTTGGAATACCCTCCTACCATTAAAAAAACTATTAATACTGGAAAAACATGTAAGTTTCATATGCATATATTAGATAGAAAAAGTTATAAAATCAAGGATGTAAGCTTCTACCTTAAGGATTCAGAGAAAGCAAATTAAACTCTAAGTAGAAGGAAAGAAGTTATACACATAGAAGTAAAACTGTACAAAAGAAAACAGGCAATAGAGAAAAGAAAAAGTTTTTTCTTTGAAAAGTTTAATAAATTGATCAATCCCTTTTGAGACTTATCTGGAAGTAGAGAAAACAATTCTAATATAAGGATTCTATAAACAGGATAAGTGATTATTATGCATGACTCTATGCCAGTAGATTCTGCAGTTTAGATGAAATAAATTCCTTTGAAAGACATACTGAGCAAAACAATACAGAAGAAAAGAGAGAAAATTCAAATAGCCTGCATCTACTAAAGAAATCTAATTTGCAGTTTAAAATATTCCAGCAAATAATGCCGTGACACTGGCCCAGGAACCACACTTTGAGGACCACTGTTGTCTTAAGCTGTGAGGTTCACGAGGGCAAGATCTAACTTTCAGGCCTCTTTCGATTATATGCATATGGCATAACATTGTTGGTAAATGTTTGTTGAAGGGAATCGATTGAATGACATGATACCAAGTGGAGAAGCCCCTTTCCCTTGAAAAACCTAACTTTTTAAAGCTTTTTTCTTTGGTAAGGAACTTTTGACCTTCTCTCTAATTGATTTCAAAAATGTATAATACCTACTGATATGAGAAAGCTGTTGTTCCTTGTGTTCGTGAAACTGTACATGAGTAGGAATGCCTCAGGGTTTGCTTGGTGAACATGTGAAACATGTCTGGTATACCTGTGGGCTATGTTGTTCCAAGGCATGCTACTTTAACCTAAAATCATAAATCCAATAGTCTTATATAAGTTACACTAAAAGTAACATTGATCCTCTTTCTAGCAGTAGCAATTTGTTCTTTTGGCCCAGGGCAGAGGAAGAGGGGATGGGTTGTGTGTGGGTGTGGGTGTAACTGCGCCTGCCTTTTCCCTGGTATTATAGTTCTTTTGAATATTGTCTTGTTCATTTAAAAAAAAAAGAGCCAAATTATAGCGTCCCAATTGCTTGTTAAAATTCATGAGTTTCATCCAGCATGAATCACTTTTCAGCTGATGGTTGACAATCCTCTAGCAAATAGCATTTAGGAGACTATTAGACGCCTTCTTAAAAAGTCAGATAGTAACTCTGAACAGTGAATTAGCTTAACCTGCAGGAGGGAACTGTGTATCAGCTGGGGGAGGTCTCCTTTGAATCAGGTGGCAAATATTCTTGGGCACAGAGTTTGTTTATTTAACGAAACTTGAAATGAATGTGTTGACATTTATTGGGCTGTTAATAGAAATTATGCTCCTGAGCGGTGCCAACCTCTATAAAATAAAAGTTAATTAAGGGGCTTAATTATACATCAAAGTCTCCTCTTAAACGCCAACTACCTGACATGATTGAGAAAAAATGAAGCAGACTCTTCTGTCGAAATTATTTCATAAAATTTGTTACAGAGCACAATGTTCAGAACAATCCTAATCCTGATATATGTCACACAGTAACTTATAGAAATACATCAAAAGGCTGATTGTGATATGTTTACATAATGATTTTATAGTTGATTTTAATTTTCTTTTATTTTTGTAATTTCCAAATTTGTAAATACATGTTACTTTTTTAGTCATTAGGGTATTTTTATTGCTTAATGGAAATATTTGCAAGAATTAACTAGACTAGAGATTTTCCTAAAGTCATCATAAAAATTTAGCCACATCTCATATTTTAAGTATACTTACAAATATATTCAACAGAGTGTGTATTTGAAATTGGTATAATTTTTAGTAAAAAAATTAAGCAGAATGTATAACATACTGTTTTGTAAAACCAATATTTGTGATATATACATGTGCGTAGGTATATAAATGTATACAAAGACACTTGATAGGAAGAGATACTAATTGGGTTATTGCTAGGTTATGGTAGTAAGCTTCAGTAGTTACATTTTTGCTTATTTCTTGTACTTTTTTTGTAACAGACACGAATTCCTAGTTCATAAAGTTTTTATTTTTTATTTTTTTATTTTTTTTATTTTTTTTTTGAGACAGAGTCTCACTCTCTTGCCTGGGGCGAGTGCCGTGGCATCAGCCTAGCTCACAGCAACCTCAAACTCCTGGGCTCGAGCAATCCTACTGTCTCAGCCTCTCGAGTAGCTGGGACTACAGGCATGCGCCACCATGCCCGGCTAATTTTTTCTATATATATTTTTAGCTGTCCAATTAATTTCTTTCTATTTTTGGTAGAGACGGGGTCTCGCTCTTGCTCAGGCTGGTCTCGAACTCCTGAGCTCAGGACAATCCGTCCGCCTCGGCCTCCCAGAGTGCTAGGATTACAGGCGTGAGCCACCGCGCCCGGCCCTCATAAAGTTTTTAAAAAAGCTATTGCATCAAGCATGGAATCAGCATTTCTACTAGCTGTAGCAAAGGTGAGAAGCTCGTGCTGCCCCGCCCGTGGACAGCCTTGCTTTCCAGGGACAGACAGTGAAGGAGGAGCCGTCAGAGAGGATGTAGTCGGATGCTTATGGACTGGGCAGCTGTTACAGGCACAGGGGTCTGCTGTCTCTGTTTCAGTTTTCAAGATGAAAACTCTGTGGCCTGAGCTCATTGGAATAGGGTTGGGATTTAGATGACTGCCAAGTTTAGGTCATGAGGTAACATCTGGGTCACAGTCAGGGAATGTGGAAATCTTGTGTCAAAGTCACTAGGCAGTCACCGTCCAGCCACCTGGCAAGATAGCAAAACAATAGGGAGGTATGGTGAAACAGTTAAAAAACAAGAGATTTCGCCCGATTTCCAGTTTAGCTGAGGGTGGACCTCTCTTTCAGTTTTCCTCAGAAAATATGTAGAAATTCAGTGACTTCTCTAGGGTCCTTCGTTGTCTCCCAGTGCGACATGTATCTTCCCTTTGAGTCCTACTCACTTGTCCTGGAGGAGGTGTGGTGGTCACCAATCCGGGGAGACAGGCTTCCCGCCTGCTGGCTCCCTGAGACTAGGGAGCATTCCTGCTGCTTGACCTGCTTCAGAATCTGGTCGCCCACTCCCACCCCCCGCAGCTCAGCTGTATTAGTGACCTGGCTCCGTGGTCACTTCCTGGGCAAGCAACAGTGGTGTAGCTCAAGCTTAGCATGGTCTTCATTTGTTCCCTGCCACTTTTTACCTGTTCTTTCAACAAAGATTTAATGAGCACCTACTGTGTGCCAGACACTGGAGATTTCTTGGTAAACAAGACAAAGCCCTGTCCACATGGATTTTACCTTCTAAGGTAAGAGCCAGAAAGTAAAGTGATTAAAAAAGAAACATTCGGTATAATGTTGGGTAGTGATACATGCAATTAAACAAAAAACAAGGCACCAGGGATAGATAGAAAGTGACAGAGGTAGGAATAGTGCTCCTATTTCAGTGGAAGGAAAGACCCATCCGAGAAAGTGGCATCCTACAGACTTGAACGAAATGAAATGTGTTGTGGAACTGAGGAAGATGTGGGTGGAAATGTTTTACGCAGAGGGAACTGCAAATGTAAAGACTTTGAAGCCAGAATGAGCTTTGGCAGTCAGAATTTGGCAGGAAAGTTCTTAAATACCTACACCACTATTCAGTAGACTAGTTTATAAGGGGCGATGAGGTCTTTTACCCATCTCCAGCCATATAATTAATATGATATTATTTAGATTGTTTTCTGATTGACAGAGATTGAGTCATAGGCGTTTCATGTCTGAATTGCTATTTTCGTATGTTGCCAGTGAATCGCTCCATAATAGTCAAACACGTTTACTTGTAAAAACATGAATTTTTTTTAACATTTATTCAGCAAACATTTATTGATCTTACCTTATTGGATGTGATGGAGGAGAGAGGGGGAGAAAGTTGCTGATGAGAGAAAGGGAGTTGTCACAGTCCGGGAGAACCAGGAAAGATGGTTAAGATGGGCCAAGGTTAAAAGAAGGTCAAGGAGGAGAGTGTGGTTGGCACCCAGAGAAGTCACCCAGAGCAGTCCCAGGTTACAAAAACTGAACACAACCTGTGTGTGTGGCAGCTGAGACATCACTGCTGGCCTTAGTGGGAACAGTGTCAGTTGAGTGTTGGCTCACACAGAGGTGGGCCGAGGAGTGACTCAGAGGTGAGAAAGTGACTACACTTCCCACCCCTTTGAGAAGCATAAACAAGAAAGAAAGGAATGAGATTAGACAGCTTGACAGTGATGTGAATGGAGCTAAGGGTTGTTTTGTTTTTGTTTTTTGAAAGCAGCTTCTGTGCTTTTATATTCGTGATAAGAAGTCATTTTTTGCCATTCTTGTTGGCTACAAAGTAAACAGTTGCCCCCACCTTCCCCCCCCTTTAAATTTGTTTAAAACTTCTTACAGCTGTTAAGTTTTCTAGGTGGTCAAAGTGAGATCACCTGCATGATCTCATCACTCTTCCTGAGAGAAAGTTACCAAATATTTTGCCTGTTTATTAGATAAAGGCCTCAATGCTCAGAGATTGTATCTTGGAAGTTACCCTGCTAACAAGATGTGGGGTAAAAATGTTTAGCAGTATACTCTATGCAGCCCAGAGTTCATGAATCTATATTCATAGCATTAACTAACCATGGTTTGCCCTATGCTCAACTGTTTATGCTCTGGTTATCTCAGAAAAACCCAGGGCATTTAGGAGATACCATTTGCAGTGCTGTTTAAGCTTTTCAGAAACATCTCCACACCCCCAATATCTCCCCTGCACACACACTCATCTCACCCATCCTTGCATATCATTGCTGCATGCACGGGTGCGTACACTCCACCTTCCCCACACACACACACCCCTGCTGTACAACAACTGTAAATTTGGCACCTTCACATGTTCACAATTAGCTCCACCTCAGTTGTAGTCTCAAGGGACCTTTGCCCACAAAGCTTGGCTACTCTCTCTTCTCAGTACTTTCTTCTTTCTGGGGTTTGGACTTGGGGTCGAAAGGTAAAGGTAGGATAGAGAGAATTGATTTTATAAGATCAGATGAGAAGCCATAAATTAATCCCTGGGTATCAACAACAGAAAGGGGTCAGCTGATCATTAAATTTTTGCTGAATTTTCTTTCTCTCTTCACAAATGAAACCTTGCAAACTTCAGCTGAGCAGTTTTTGTATAAATTTGATCTAAAGCTATAGTTGTTTGCATGTGTCAGTCCTTTAGGATATGTTTTGAGCTGCAGGGATTAACTGTTCAGCATCAGCTTTTATGAGTAAAAAACTCAAATTGTCACAGTTGTCATTCTGGCCTGATCTCAGCCCTGAAATAGGAAAGGAAAGGTTCATAATGTTGATAATTTGTTAGTTTTTGCAGAATGATGTCCGTGTGGTGTATTTACTGCTTACCTCATGCTATACATCTTTCACTCTGTTATCTTGTTAGTGTCCTCCTCCAACGTCCCACAACGAAAGCTGAAAGTCTTTTTTTTCCAAACATATTAAAAACTCATCAAGAGAAAGGGACCAGTTCCTCTTTTTATTGTCTATGGAGTTTATGATAGAACTTTGCATACTGTAGAAGCCCAACAAGTCTTATTTATAGAACATTCTTTATTCTTAGCCTCCTTTTCTATTAGTTATATCTTCTTATAAATATTTTAGATATATTTATTAATGTAACTAATGCATAAACTTAAACATGTTATACACATGTCCTCTTGGTAGTCTTCACTTTCATATATTTCAGACTTTTTTTTTAGACAAAATTAAAATATCTATATTTCAATTATCTTTAAATCCTGTCTTGAAAAAATATGGATAAGAAGGAAGAGTGTGGAAGGCAACAGACTAGTACCCAGATGCTTGTATAATTTCCTTCCACTTCTCTTTTAGAATTAATATTAAGTCTTTGAAAGGAGAGGGAATATTACTCTAATGAAGATAGTAACAAATAATCTAATGATGTGAAGAATTGAGTCCCATTATTGTTTGACTAAGACACACTTTCATCCCAATTTTAATTAAAAATATCCCTGGGGCTTTGGTAGACTGCGTTAGATAAGACGCCCTGATGTCAATTTATCCTCCTCAGTGCTTGTTTTTTTGCATTGTACCTGGGCAGGTCCTGGAATAGCAAGTATTTCTGAAATGCTAACCCCGTCAGAGGAATGATGGGCGATTTTGTTTTTTTTAAATGCTTCCATCAAATCAGTCTAGACTCTTCATCTTAACCCCTTGCAAACTGAGCAGAGAAGTTCCATTTATTTCAGTGTTTACTTTTGTTTATAAGGTACTCCATACCCTGCAAATGTCTGTTGTAAATTATCTTTATAAAACTAATCACAAAAGAAAAAAAATCCCTAGCACTCTGGGAGGCCGAGGTGGGCGGATCGTTCTGAGCTCAGGAGTTCGAGACCAGCCTGAGCAAGAGCGAGACCCCATCTCTACCAAAAATAGAAAGAAAATTAATTGGACAGCTAAAAATATATATATAGAAAAAAAAAATCAGCCGGGCATGGTGGCGCATGCCTGTAGTCCCAGCTACTCGGGAGGCTGAGACAGTAGGATCACTTGAGCCCAGGAGTTTGAGGTTGCTGTGAGCTAGGCTGATGCCACGGCACTCGCCCCAGGCAAGAGAGTGAGACTCTGTCTCAAAGAAAAAAAAAAAAAAAGAAAAAAAATCGTCAAATGAAAACAAAAAAATTTCACAGACTGTTAACCAAAAATACAGAATTCTCGGTAACATACTGAAAATAGCTAAGGAAATGTCCGATCTTCATAGACGTTGTATTTTGTGTTTTTAGTGTGTGTAACTGGTTAGCTCTGTTATGTTCGATCCACAATTATAGTAGGTGATTTGAGCCTGTTTCATAGTCATAGACTACAACCTAACAACAGTTAGTCACTTCATCATATAAACCATTTGTCAAGAAGGAGTTTCAGCGAGAGTGGAAAGAGACCATGGAAAGACCAGCAGAAACAGTAGCAGAGCTAGCAGCGTTGTTACTCAAAGTGTACCCTACACCAGGCATTTTCGTGTAGGTTCAATTGCCATTTCACCTGGTACGTGAGCAAACCCACCTGCTGAAGCCTTTCAGTCACACCACACCTCAGGGTCGTACCCAGATGTATGCCATTTTCTCCTGGAAAATAAATATTCTCGTCTTTGCTACTCCAGCCCTTGTTTTCTTTTCTTCTCAACTCAGTAAGAATGAGAAAGATGGAGAGCGCTGGAGATGTTCTAACCCAGCCCCCTCATTTTGTGACTGAAGAACACAGGACCAGAGAGGGCAAATGGCTTGCCTGTGCCATACAGGTGGCTAAGCAGAGACTAAATCCAGGTTTCTGAATTTTTATTATAATTAGGGAGTCACCATTCGACTTTGCAAAGGCTAAGGGCTTAAAAACATCACTCCCTAAATATGTGCCTAGGTACTCCGGGCCATCACTGCTAAATCACAGGAGTACTGCCTGCAGGGTATTTTAAAATTTCAAGGGAAACACAGCAACATCTATCCAACACTGTGTAAACTATTATCTCTAGGTAATTCCCAGTTTTAATATGGATTGTACTATATTTCTTTCAATGATGGCATATTTTTGCAAAGTTGGGGGTTTGGTGGGCATTGTGATAACAGGTGGTGAAAATCAATGTGAAACGAAGTTGGCGATGTCTCATACCCCATGGTATGAGAGGTTGTGCAGGCACCCGCATCCCATTAGTAAGTAGTGGTAGTGATTTAAGGATGGAATAAAAATATTAATTTTTCTTGCAATTATTACGTATTATATTTTCAAATGGTGCTAAGTTGCTAGGTCAAAGGTAGTTATTTAGGTTGTACCTAACTACTTAATAGATGGAATTCTCAAGAATTTCTTTTGACCTGGGCACTTTGAAAGTTACCGAGATGCTCTGTGATTTGAAAAGTTTGGGAATGTCTGTCTGCCTGTATAAAGCCTGTTATCAAGGAAAAGAGAACTGAGGAGTATGGGTGAATGAAACTGGGCATCTTCAGTAGTAAAGGGAGATGGAGCGACACTCCCAAGATTATTTGATCACTGCTTTGTTGGCGTGGTGGCTGGGACAGCAGATATCCTGGGCAAGGTTGCTGCCTGCCCGATATTTGAAGAAAATAAGTTATTGGGCTCCTCTGACCCCAACACCTTTTTATCTTGACAACCTTTATGGGGATTGTTGGCTGTTTGTCACATGCCCTACCGCCTACATTTCGGGCCCTATTATTAGATTCTGGGCAGTGTGGTTTAAGGAAGTACTATTGGGAAGGCAATGTCAGAACACCCAGAGGGAAACTTGGAGCTGGAGAGGACACTGCTACTTCTTACTTTCCTTTCTTAGATATGCCATTTTTTTCCCCCTAAGTAATTCCCATGGAATCAATCTTTTTAGAAACTGTGAGCCAAGTTCTTTTTTAGTTTTTTTATTGTCTTGCTAGTTAGTAGATCTACCCAAGAACATAGTGGAGTGAACATTGAAAAATATGTGCAGAGGGAATAAATATTATTTTTAGAAAATTATAATTTGACATTAAACATTTTGGAAAACAGGAAGAGAAAATAGCACCAATATTTCTTCCTCACAGCTACTCTTAAAATTTTGAAGCCCAGGCTTTTGTTCCTAAGAATCTCTTCTCTTTTATCTCGTTGCAAATGTGTTGTATTTGTTCATAGTGTTCAGTTTTGTATTCTGTGTTTCCCCTCCCACCTTCTAGGAGGTGGTGTAGCATAGTGACTTAGACCTAAGCTTTGGTTTCAGACAAATGAGCTTCTAGTCTCAGTGTTGAGAATCTAGGGCAAAGAGCTAAAATTCCGAGCCTCATTTTACACACCTATGCAATGAGGATAATACCTACTTCTTAGTCTCTGTGAGGTTTAAATAACATATTTGTAAAGTGTTTTTTAGAGTGTCTAGCACATACTACGGATTCAGTGAACAGTACCTTGTTAATAATAGACCATAAACTTTCATCCTTTGCCACACAATCTTGGTGACCGTATTTAATAACTGCATGCTAGTTTATTAAGTTGTATACATTATTATTTGCATAACCATTCATCTAATTCTGGATTCTTAGGTACCTGTAAATTTGGACTGGAATAAAAAATTATGTATCACATACTTTAATGAATTCAGCAGATTTTTAAGGTTCTCACTATATACAAGGACCTTGGCTTAGCATCAAGAGCACAGAGTTCAGAGTAGGACCGGTCCTGGCCTTCAGGGGTTCATAGTCTGAAGGGAAGATGTGTACAGACAACTGTGGCCTGTTAAACACTGTCACTGTCCAAGTTATTAAGAAAGCACAGAGGAGAGGACAAAATGTCAGACTCTGGATTGCTCAGAGAAGTCAGGAAAGAGTTGTAGGAGATGAGTTAAGTGAACTAATGTGGGTAGGGGCAGGTTATTAAGGGCTCTTTACACTATCATACATTTTGGAACTTTTATTCTCAGTGCAATGGGAAAGCCAGTTTTAAAACGAGAATTGGCATTATCTGTTTGGCTTTATAGCCTATAGGGTGCAAAGTGGAGGCAGGGAGACTAATTATGAAGTTAAGGAATCCAGGTGAGAGATGGTGTGGCCTAGACCAAGTGGGAGTGGCGGAGGCATGAGAAGTGGCCAGGTTTGAAGAAATAGTCCATGACAGATTGGATGTAAAGTGTCAGGAGTCCAGGATGGGCTCCCAGGTGTTTAGCCTGAGTGATGGGAAGGATGCAAAAATAAGGAAGGATGCTGGAGGACCGAGTTTGAAGAGAAAATCAAGAGTTGGGTTTTGGAACGTTATAGTTGAGGTGCTTATTAAACATCTAGGAAGAGCATATTTGGTAGGTAGTCAGATGTAGGAGCCTGGAATTCATGGGGAGAGAGGTTTGTCCTGGAGTCATGTATTTGGGAGGTATTAGTATATTTGTCATATTTATAGCATGTTTTTTTTTTATTTCAGCATATTATGGGGGTACAGATGTTTAGGTTACGTATGTTGCCCTTGCCCCCCCGCCAAGTCTGAGTTTCAAGTGTGTCCATCCCTCGGATGGTGCGCATTGCACTCTTTGTGTATGCATGTATCAGTCCCCTCCTCCCCCCATAACATGTTTTTAAAACTAGGTACAGTTAGTTATTTCACCTATTATTACTGTTACTCCTCTCATATAATTTTTTTTTTTTTTTTTGGTTTTTATCGTGTGTTTTTTCCAAATAAACTTTGGAGTCACTTTGTAAAATTTATTTTTTAAAGTATGTTGGAAATTTTACTAGATGGCTGTTTCGTAAATTCGGAAGGCTTGACATCTATGAAATGCATCTTTTCCTCCTTCAACACATCATGTCTCTCTGTTCAGTTTTCCTTTGTTTCTCCCAGTAAGAGTTCATTCTTTTTTCCCTAATAGTTCACATTTATTCTTGATAATATTATTCTCGGGTGTTCTATACTTTTTGTTGCCATTGTTATTAGTAAACCCAATCTTGTTGATATTCTGATAGTTTTTGCTCTTATAATGAAATTATATTGATATATTTGGTTATTTCACTGAACTTCTGGGATTATAAATAATATCCTATGTGATTCCTTTGATTTTTTTTTTCTTTCCTTTTTTTGGTAAGAATAGAATCATATCGTCTGTAAGGATTTTTATTTTTTTCCTTCCAGTATATATGTCCCATTTCTGGTTCATGGCAAGAAAAGAACTCTGAAATTTAAGATAGGGCATACCTATAGAGTAAGGTGGCAATTAATACCTAAAAGTCTAGTCATAGTACACAGTTTTTATTTTGCTTTCTTTTAAAGCTAATCTTATTATTTATTTTCTTTGCCCTTTAAAAAATTTATTTTTGATGGACATTTTGAGTGCCTGTAGTTTATATGTTTTAGATTTGTGGATTACCTCCAATAGTTGGTTTTCATGTAGTATATTTGGTTTTCAGCCATTTTGATCTTCCAAGGACTTATTCTCTGATTCCTGCATGAGCACCAGAGGGTGGAGGAGCTATTTGCCTGCTGAATTAGCATTTAACCTTCACGGATGTTCAAACAAATTAAACCCAGTAGATAATATAAAATCAAGAGATTTCAAGCCTATAATTGGGTAAGACTCTAGATGAAAACTTATATTCAATACCCCATCCTGCCCCCCAATTCAATAAACAGTAAAAAAATGAATTTAAGTTTTTTTGTAGAAATCATTAATTTATAAAACAATTGATTTTGAAAACTTGATTTTATTTTCAAAGTAAGATATTTTTGCAAAGTTGAACGTTATATTTGTTTTAAAAAATCCTTATACATATCAAACCATTTCTCAGTTCTAATGTGGATTGCAAAAGCTTAGTTTTCTACAGTGCTTTGAGTTTTCAAGTTAACTTTCCAGTTTTATTTTCTGTTTGTCAAGTTAAGCCTCCCCTGACCTTTCTCCCTGAATGAGCAGAGTACGCGATCTGAAACGTCGGGCACTTTGTACCACCCAGGGTAAAATTTGCTGGAAAGCTTTTAGTTGGGCTGCGTTGCCTTGTTGAAATAGCCAAACACCTGCTAGGCAAGCCCTGCGCATGTGAGTGGCTATATATGTTTCTTCCTTTAGGATTTGCAAAGCTGGAGCACAAAGACCGCGATTGTTACCCAATAAGCAGTAGTCACACGCTTCTACCAATCGCCTTAGGAGGGCTGGTTACCATGGAATCCACCATCTGTTCACTCCCCGCCGGAATGTGATTATCCTTGCTGGGCTGGGAACTGGGGAAAGAGGGGGAGCCTGTGCTGTGTGAGATTATCTGCAATGGACTGGGTTAATCGGAGGCTAGAATTGGCTCGCTGGAGGAACAAATGAAGGGAGTTTTGCTTCAACCATTTGTGACTTCTAGCCAAGAGGAATAAATCCAGCTTTTATAAGGTAAGTAACTCCGGTAACGTGTATCCAGTTTGTAGTACGTTTGTGTGGGGTATTACCTCCATGTGGTCCAGGGAAAGAGAGCTCTAAGCTTTTCTGGAAGAAACCTCCTGCATCCCACACTCCTCTTGTATTGATTTTATGCCGCTCGATAATGCCTGTACAATTACATGTTGATGTGGGAAGATGAAAAAATTAGTTAATCTTTTACAGTTTTGTCTGCTTGTGAAATTGTTTTATGATCCCTGAAAGTGGCAAGAAGACAGTCGTTTTTAATGGTTTCTCAGGATGAATGACACTGGGATTCTTTCTGAAATACGCCCATAGCCACAACGTGTTCAATGCCTGTTCTTATTATTTGAGAAATGTCTCGGGTCAGGGACGTTTGTAGGTTATGATTTAATTAGCGGTTATTCTGGCGCATGCGATGGACCTGCCATTACTAGTTCATGTTTTGAAATGCAATTGTTTGTGCAGTTTTATTTTGCAATGCTTTGGCACAAGTTTCAAGGGCCTGTACATGTGGAAACAATGTGGCAGTGCTTTAAGGCAGGCGTGCAGGCACAGTGGTGAAAGGCAGGGGCAAAGCTAGGAAGATCAGCTTCTGTTTCAAGGGCTTCCTTTGTTTTGCTCTTTCAACAGCCCCTTAAAATGTGTGTTGCATATTGTGAGCAGTAAAAGGAGATTTGGGTTCTGACAAACGGGTGACTGACATTTTTCTGTGTGGCTAAGAGGTTGGTAGCTCAAACAAGGGACTTCTATATCCTTTGTAAAGCAGCATTGTATCCCCTTCCCCAAAACTGTGCCCTAAAATATAAAGGTGAAAAAACAAAAAGAGTGCTGTCTATACTCTGGATTCTTCTTTTGTGTAAGTTTTTCTGTCATTTAAGCCATAGTGCCAGTACTCTGTGAGTCTAACTGGGTCTGCCATTTTTATTTGATATAGGAAGAGTTTCAAAGAAAGGTTTTGCTTATGCAGTTTTAGTCCTAATTGTGCTGTTCTCTGTCATTTTGGACATTCATGTCAGTGGGTCAGCGGCTGCCCAGAGAGCTAGAAAAGGTTATTGCTAATAGACCCTCCCTGTTTCATTTTCTTTTTTTAATGATAGTATAAAATTAGATGACCTCGTATTGGTCAAGGACTCATGTTCTCACTTCAAGAACAGATTTTTAGGCCTGTTGGTTGTAAGTTCTTTGTATTAATTCTAGTTGACTTTAAAATTGTTACCTTCTTTTGCGCTTACTGGCCTTTACATATTATTATTATTTTAAGTTTTTTAAAATATGCAAAATTAGATTAAGTATATTCTAGCTCTAAGAAGCATCTTTTTAAAATAAAAGTAGACATCTACTGTATCTGCCCGAAAATGTCCTTAGCATCATCTGTAAAAATTTGCAAGCTAATCGCGTATTTTTGGAATACTATTTTTCACCCATAAAAATCAATCATTCACAAGCAATACAAGGTTTGGGAAGAAATGAGATAAATTAAAAGCATCGTATATGCTTTGGGTGTTCATATTGCTTTGATTACCGTGTTAATCTGAGAAATCCGAAAAAGCCTGCGAGTGAATGGGTGTGAAGTGTGTGGTGTCCTTGTGCCTAGGATGTGGTTACTTAGGCAATTGAGGTGGGCTAGATAAATCTGTACACTTCTCAAGTTCTCTAGTGTTTGTGAATTTGCTTACTGAGTTAAAGTTACAAGATTGTGTTTTTTAAGTGGATGTTTGTTAGAATATTATTAAGATTGTATTTTTAAGTGGATATTTGTTAGAATATGTCCCAGCATTTTATGGGTATTGGCAGGCGCTTAGTCATTTGTAAGCATATTTATTAATACGTTCCTTGACCTAGTTTCCAGAGTAGTAATAAAACCACAAGGTTTTTGAAAATGTGTTCAGAAAGCTTTGTTCCATCAACCATTGATAAACTTAGTGGTTCTTTGGGGTAGCCCTTTACAGAAATTGGTGAGGAGGAGTGATAGCAGAGACAGCCCCTGGAGCACCTGCAGGCCTAACCAGGTATCTGAGGGACAGGAGTGCATAGTCACCGCTCATGGACTGCACTTGAAGGGAGATGGCGCCTTCCATTCCCACATTGTCAGTGGCCAGACCCACCACCATGTGCACAGCTTCTTGTTGGAAGGAATTTAGAACTACTGAATTCTCAGGTCAACTGCAAAGCTTTGTTTTCTGATTTCTCACCATCCTGATGTGTGGGGGTGAAGAGAAGTGCTAGATTTCTATGATTTAGGAGTGTTCGTCCAACTTTTCCAGCTCTTTGATGGCTTGTTGCTTTTCAATCCTTCAATACGACTTAAGGTTTTACTAAATAAGACTAATCTTATTCAGAGTTATTTCATGTAGAAGTATTACATGGATGGCAAATATGAAACTCTGAATAAAGTGCATAGAGCGATTCAAATCCTTAACAGTCTGAGCAGACGGCAAATCAACCCACTCCTAGTCCAGCACAGTCAAGTCTGTCTGCTACTTGCTTTAACACATTATGCTGGAAGGTGCCTGACTGACCTTACATTCAGACAAGGAGACTACAGAGCTTATAAACAGTGGTTAAATTCTTACGTTTTTCTTCCTCTGTTTTATTGGCACTTTTTGCCTAACTCCTAAATTGAGTCCTTTGGTCTCTTTGCTTTTGAGGTACAGATACATAATCTATATTTTGAAATTAACTATTTTTGGCCGTTGTGGTCCATTGGGCCCTCCAGCGGTCTGAGATGGTGGAATACTAGGGATGTCAGGTGGGGAACCTGAGGATGTTGTCATTGCTAATGCTGCTATGTTCACATGTCCTTGGGGTTGAATCTGTTTGCATTTTTCATGAATTTTAAAAATAGATGTACTGTAAATTACCATCTTTTGCCTTCTCCCACAATTCTGACTTGCCATGGGTACAAGAAATGCTTAGAATGAGTTAATTGCTGTTAGATATAGAACTACAGGATGGGAAGCCTGTAAAGCATTCATGTGAATGATGTAAACTCACAAAAGCTGTGGCTCAAAGCTGGCTGCATTTGGCGGGATTTTTCTCTATATGTGTGCCAGTAAATTTGAGTATCGGCAGCTGTTTCTTCTGAGTTGCCCTCCTCTTCTGTTTTTATCACTGCTTCTGTGCTTCTGTAAAAAAAATAAGGCAAACTTTTCATAAATTGGCAACGAATGGAGCCATGTAGACTGTGGTAGATCCTTGGAACAGCTTTGTGTATGACACTTATCCTTTTCTCCTTCAGTTGACATCACTTTAACCCCAGGAATAGCTTAATGGAGTTATACAAGGGTGTCTCACATACCCTATTCTTAGAAAAGTTCTCGATTTTACAAATAACTGCCACTCTGTGGGTTGATTGTTCTTTTGTAACAAATGCGTTGAATTACTGACTTCCCCTGTCAGTTCCTTCCTTCCTTTCCTTCCTCCTTGTCTGCCTAAATCCTGTGTTCTTTTTTAACTTTTACCAATTTCCTGGTCCTGAACTCGGATTAATGCAAGGATGAGACAAAGCATGTTCCCACAGGACAGACAAGACTCAAACTATTGTGTTTATTAAAAGATCCCTGTTATATATAACATACATAAGATGTTTGTTTTCACATAATTTAAAGGTCCCAATCTAAATAGGATCATCTAGTTTTTAACTCCCACATTTTCTTTTTTCTTTTTCTTTTCTTTTTTTGAGACAGAGTCTCTCTCTGTTGCCTGGGGTAGAGTGTCCTGGCGTCCGCCTAGCTCACAGCAACCTCAAACTCCTGGGCTCAAGCTATCCTCCTGCCTCAGCCTCCCGAGTAGCTGGGACTACAGGCATGCACCACCATGCCCAGCTAATTTTTTCTATATATATATTTTTAGCTGTCCAGCTAATTTCTTTCTATTTTTAGTAGAGACGGGGTTTTGCTCTTGCTCAGGCTGGTCTCGAACTCCTGAGCTCAAACAGTACACCCGCCTCGGCCTCTCAGAGTGCTAGGATTGCAGACTTGAGCCACCGCGCCGGGCCTTAAACTCCCACATTTTTGAGAAGAATCTGAGGCCCATAAAGATTAAGCAAGATCACAAAATCTTTGAGTTGCAGAAACAGCCAGTGTTGAGTATTGCATGTTGAATGCAAAGATGTGGGGCAAGGTCAGCTGACTTTCTCCATTGTTGCCTTAGGAACAGAACCCCGGGTGTCACCCTAAAATCCCACAGATGCAATTTTCCATATGCCTAGAGGGAACACAGCTTTGAAAGATGATTTCCTCAATAATCAAAGTCATAAGAAACAAATTGTTATAAATGCCTAACTTTGTAGAAAAACATAACTGCCAAGCTGACTAGATACTTGTGTTTTTTAGCTAGCATGCCCTCTCCCTAATAGCTGTATCTATGCACAAATTAAAACAGTCAGAATGTTGCTCAGTGGTCGTGGGGCCTAGAGCAGGTGGTGGGGGACAGCCTGAGGGTTGACTGTGGTCCAGTCTAGGACACACCTGTCACCTGGACAGCATACAGCACTCCTGTTTTGGGTTAGTACACCTCTTCTGTGGACATTGCTGCAGATATACAGCCTGCACCTCCTTGCTCATGCTCCCTTTCCTCTGCTCCCCACACCAACTCCCCGGCTCCTCCATGCCCAGGTCCACCCTACCCCATATTGGGACATTTTCTCTTTGGCCATGTTACTGTCATTGGTGTTAACCTTCTATTCATTCATCAGATATTTATTGGACATTTTCTCCATGCTGCTACTCTTGCAGGTGTGGAGGACATGACACTGAACACAATGGGAAGGTTTTTAGTGAAATTTACATAATAAGAGATAGGTGACATATGAGATAGATGAACAAGGTAATTTCAAGTATTGCTGAGTATGTGAAGACAAGACACATTAAGGAGAAATTTGAGGGCAGCAAACTTTAGATTGCTAATTAGGAAACGCTTTTTGCGGGGGAGGTTTCATATAAGCTGAGATACCAATGACTAGGAGCCACGTGTGTGATCCAGGGCTGTGGAGGGAGGTACGTAGTCATCCCCACTTTATGGAGGGGGAAATTGAGGAAAGCCAATCATCAGGATCATATTTAAATCAGGTTAAATTAATGCTACAAAGCCATACTTTGTGTTATCTTTTCTTTCAGGACTTAATCCTGAATATGTGCACTTTCTCAAAATCAGAGTTTAATGGGTAAACTTTCTTCAGTTAGAAAGCCACTGCATGAACCCAGGCAAAATGGTAATAATTATAGGAAACTTAACCATTGCAGTGGCAGAGGGGATGTAAAAGTAAGATTCCAAAGAGACAAAAAGACTGTCCTTAATAAGCCCTCAGGTGGTTAGTAACTGTCAAAGAACAAAGAACTCTTATCAGTTCAACAAGGAGGAAACAGGAATGACTAATACATGAAAAAAAGCTTTACGTAAGTAGCAATCAAAGAAATACACAATATATTCTCGTTTATTATATCAGTAAAAATTTTCTGAATGCTTGTATTCTGGATTGGCACCCTTGTATCCTTCAGATTACAGTGTAAACTGATAGAACTTTTTGGAAAACAATTTGGTAGATATGTTTTATTTTAATTAGAGAGTATGTTGCTGTGAGGAACAGAATGCCACTGTAACTTGAAAGTGTTTTCTCATACAGAAACAACATAAAGGTATCTCATGGAACCCAGGGGCAGTAGGTTCATCTAGGCCCCACAAGAGGCTGGAACCAGGACAGTTACATTCCCTGTCCCTCTGGACGTGCGATTGCTCATCCTGATTGCTCATCCTGGCTGCTTGGTCTTTGTGCCTCACACATTTCACATTGGGCTGTTGTTATGCATCCTTCCATGAATGGCAGAAAACGTGGCCACCCCTAATCTCAGATCACACCACTTCCCAGTCCCAGTGCCCAGCAGAAACACACTTGTTCCAACTACCGATGCTTTGGAGACAGAGACTGTGATGGGCTAATAAGCCTTGGTCCGCGATTACCTTTGGTTATTAGCTGTGGCCACAGAACATGGGTTACTTGACCTGTAACAAGCAAATAAAACACACTGCTACATGTATTAATAGCTTTAAAAATGCTCATGTTCTTTGATCCCATAATTCCAATTTTAGAAACCTACCACTAGTAAAATACTGAGTGATTCAGTGAATGATTTTTCACGTCACATCAGGTGTTTTAGTGGGAATGGGGAGATGTGGAAAACTACTAACATGTTTAACAGTAGGGAAATAGCTAAATGAATTATGATACATTCATGGGATTGTATGTTATACTGCTATTAAAAATATGTTTTCACAAACTGTAGGAAAATGCTCAATGAAATATTTAATGTATATACATGTATATGTTGTGTTAAGTTACATTTTATATAGCACATAAAAATTCTAGAGGGACTTCCTAGAGGGATAACACTAGTTATTTTTACATGTTAGGATCACTTTTGTTCTTTACAATTTTCTGTAGATTTTAAATGATTAACAATGATCTTACAGGAATTCTATGATAAGGGTTATGCAGTGAGTACTTACGGATGAATTTCTTAATAATTACTCTGTTTTAAATGTGGAATGTTTTGTTCAAGAGCTATTTTTCTATCACTGGTAGTATTCAAATAGAAATTAGACAAACACCTGTAAGATATATCGTAGAGAAGATTCATCTATCAGGTTATGTGGAACTGAATGACTTCTAAAGTCTTTTTCAACTCCAGTGTTCTGTAAAACAGAATTTACTCTGGAAAGATTTATTTTTTTAAAAATGCTTAATTAAATGTTAGAGGAAATTACTATAACAGAAGCCAAGTACCTTTTGTGAAAGAGATGTGAAATTATGTAGGGGTCATCAGAGTTTGTGGAATTAAGGAGGAGGCAATGGATTTGAGTAAGCTCTTGAAGGTGGTGATAGGCAGGTATCGGATTATGTGAAGGAAGTTGTTTTAAGGCCAAGGAAACAATTGTTGTTAAGGCAGAGTCAGGGTTCTGTCCATTCTAGATAGTAACCAAATAACTTGCCAAAAAGCAGAGGCCATTTCCATGGTTGTCCCCTAGTGAGATGAGAATGAAGTGGTACAGAACTTAGACTGAACAAGAGACCAAAGAGAGCCATTATGGTAAATCTGCTTGTTTGTGGGCTTAATTATATTCTGGGAAAAAGCTTAAAGTGATCAGCGATGACTTTTATGTTTGGGTGGTAATGTTAAATTAATGGCAGTAATAGATTTACAGCTGTAGTGTAAAATCAACCTTCTTGTTTAACTCTCACACATTAAGATTCTTTGAAACTACCCAGAACAATGAAGAAACCAAGGGTCTTTAGTCTTATTGGTATATATATGTGTGGGGGGAGGTGTCATCTTTTTCCCAAAAGTAAAGCAGTACTAAAAGTATAATCTTTATGTTCATTAGAAAAAGACATAACTCCATAGAGAGTAAGCTGGTTTTAGGCTGGAAACTTAGTTTAGCAGTTTAAGTAAAGCAGATTGTTCTCCATTTTAAAAAACAGAATAGGTACAAAATTATTATTGTAAAAATGATCTGTATAATATAGCTGTTCTTTAAATTGTCTTTCTCTTTTCTGATCATTGTGTGCATTGAGTCTGTTCGATGATGATTCATAACTTCTAAACTAATGCTGATGAGTATATCCTAAACTGAAAGTTGAGGCCAATGTGAGTGCTCCAAGAAGGGGAATGCTCATGACCCCAAGCTCACTTAGTGTCAGCCTTCAGGTGTCTTTTAGTGCCACAACTCTTGAGACTCCTTTTTCCAGGTTAGCACTCCCATCCCCTATTAGGGTTTGTCACCGACACCTTGTCACAGAAAATTGTCAGGGTAGTAGTTTCCTCTGTCAGAAGGACCAGGTAAGCTAGCAGCCAGTTAATCCAATAGCTTGACTACCTGCAATACACAATTTCTTTGAAAAAGGCTGATCCAGGGTCCAGCTCTTTCCCTCCCAGGGAACATATACATTTTAACAGTAGGAAAAAATTGAGTTATTTTGACCAGATGAAGTGCAAAGCCTGCATCCTCAACCAGTCAGAGCTGTTTTTCTTGGTTGTTCAGAGGCATAATACGTTTCCAGAAAGGCTATTTTATCATTTGTGAACCTTGGCAGAAAGGGGGAAAGGCATGATATTTGCATAAAATTTCCAGTGGAGAACAGAGCAAATGGAATCTCCTTGCTTCAGAGTTAGATGGAATCATTTCCTTGTCCAGGCAACCTGGACAATCATTCGATAAATGTTTAAGTGTTTTCTCAATGCCCAAACCTGTGCTACAAGCAGTAAAGATACAGTCTTGCTCTCAATAAGCTCACTTCAGTAATTACAACGTATGATGCAAGGTCATAGGACTGCACAAAGGTGTATGCGAAGTGCTGTGATTGCATAGAGAGGAGGGACTTGTGCCCAAGACCAGAGAAGCAGAAAGATGTCACCTTGGAGACATCTCTACACTGGATTTTAAGGGTGAGGTGAGGTGGTGAAGGGCATTTCATATCAAGGAAACAGCGTACATAAAAGCTTGAAAACCATAAGACTACTACTTGTTTGCAATACAAGAAAGTTAGTGTAACTAGAGTATTGGGATTAGGTGTAGAAGTGGAGTGGTTAGAATTTGTAAGACAAACGACACCAAATTATGTTAGTCTAAGCCATGCATTGGGGTTGGAACGTGACCCGGTCGGCAGTAGAGAGAACTCCGAGATTTTTAAGCTGGCAAGCACCATGGTTCTTTTCACATTTTGAAAAGACGACTGATAGCACTGTGGAGGAAGGGCTAGGTTGCAAGGTGCTGGAGTCTTGGCATTCTGATAAGGAACAGATGGTACAGGAGAGAGATGAGTCCTCTGAGCTAAGACACTGGCACAAGGATGTAGGAAGAGAGAAGGAACTGAGAAATTTATAGGAGTCAAATTGCCAGAATTTGGAGATTAATTGGATGTGTGGATGGGTTGAAGGCAGTGGGAAGTGTCAAGCGCAGCTCTGTAGTTTCCAGCTTGGGTAGCTGGCGTCACTAGCTGATAAGAGGAATGCCATGGGGAACCAGAGTAGGTTCCTATGTTTTGACTCAGGAACTGTATTAAAGTTCTCATCACCTGTCTGTGGATTAGATTTATGTAGAAAATTTGTGGGGTTTTTTTTTTGTTTTTTTTTTTTACAATTTTGAAAATAAATCCAATGTATTCATAATATGATACACAGTATTAGCTTCTCTTTTGTGAAAATGAAAAATGTGACAATAAAAGGAAAATAATGAGAGATTTTAAAACAAGCTCCTAGTTTTTCTTCATGCATCACACTTCAAATTCTAGCATTCTCTACCATTTAAAATTGTTGCCTATCAAGAGGTCGCTATATCCTTGCTGTGGGATGAAAGCAGAAAATAAAGGAGAGTTCTTCTTAGTTCACAGTATAACTTGGAAAAACGTGTGTGTGTGCGCGCGCACACACAGTCATGCTATCCAAACAGTAAATTAGTTCGTTAGTGGCATATATTTCAGTTATAAAATACCAAAGCAATATTAATGCTGGGGCAAGAAAAGGCTATGTTGGTGGGGTTTTTTTTATTGAAAGAAAATATTGCAATATTAGTTAGGTTCCTCAACTACAACTTTTCTAGTAAACCTTTTTCCCTAGCTGCATTACTCTTTTCTCTGAGCTTATGAAGCACTGTGATTTTTATCTATCACCAATATATTTGCAATTGGCTGTTGTCTCTCTCCCCAACTAGATTGAGTACCCGAGGCCAGGAACTATTTTACTCACCGTATATCCCCAGCTTTTGGCTCAGCTCAGAACCCATGCTAACGCTTGAGGTTGTTAAACTGAACTAACGTTGAAGAAGACATTTAAGGTAAAGGAGTATGTTCAAATTGCCAGTGAGAATTGCAAGTTACCATTTAAACAATTGGACAATAAGAAGAGGCAGCACACATGGGATTAGAACAGTGACTGCCACCTCGCCTCAGCTCCAGCGTCTGTGCTTTAGGCAAGGGCCCTTTCCGGCAAGGAGAATTACACAGCTCCTTCTCTGATCTCTGACGGTTCTTGGCTCCACTCTTGTCCAGTTTCCCTCATTAGACTGGGTACTGGAGGTCATGGATTTTCATCTTGATCTTGTGCTTCCAGGTGCTTGCACAAAGCCCAGCAAACAGAACGTGCTAGATAAAGCACCTAATCATAGGAATGAGGAAAAGAATGAGTCTTACCCAGTCTTCTTATAGTGTTAGAGAATCACTAAGGAATTTGGAAGGTAAAAGGTATCATTGACAGCGGGGCTGAATTACAGGCAACAATAATCTTTTAAAATGAAACTAAAGTCTTTTTTAATACATATTTGTTCTGGTTTGAAAATCTGCTTTTCTGCCTGTCCCTCCTGTTCCTTTCAGACTGTCTATACTGACATTCCACAGTATGTTGATACACTCGGTGCCACTTCAAACAACTTCATTTCCTTGTTTACTCCTGCATTAATTATTAACTGCCTACTTCCTTTTAACAGACACAATAAAAGAAATACAGACAGAACCTGTATTTTTGCACAGGTATATGTAAGTGCCTGTGTCTTGAGAATATAAAAATGATCAGGGATGGGTAAGAACCAAAATAGCATTGAGGAAGCTAGGATAAATTGAAAGCTGTGGTTTTGAATGAAATAGCCCTCTTAAAGGGGCAGACAGCTTTTAATAACTGAGATAATCGTACTGAAGAAGTCTAAACCAGTCTTTAACTAGTAACTTAGTTTTAATAAACGGGCTGTTAATCCCAAATTAGCACATGATGTAACGACTAAGATTGTCAAAAGCAAAACCATTCTTAGAAACCAGGAGAAAAATAATAGTAGTAAATAGGGAGAAAAATAAGCCCTTTGAAAATTACAGGATGGAATTAGGCAGCAAACTGGAACTAATTTCCCTATTTAAGTTGTGGTTAGCTACTAGCATTTCCTGTTTGCACTGAATATTATACATGGTCTTCTAGACATCATCCCAGTTAATAGGAATACTGGTGAAACTGATAGAGGATATACATACATGCTGACATTAATGCATATGCTGAACCGCAAAATGTACAAATTATAAAGTGATCTTTTAGGACAAAGTCTTCTATTTAAAACAGAACAAAGTTTATTTTAGTATAATAAAAATTTTTCATTTTAAACCCCCACGTAATTATTAGGTGATCTATATGTAAAAGATAAAAGCAAAAATTACTTTCTAGTAAGATGCCTATGAACTATTAAAGTACCAAAAGTTTAATTCATTATTTAAATGAGGAAAAGAGCGGGAAACTTAGTACTTTGATTTAAGATGGTAATTTTATCTAAGGAATACATATTTGTGACATAATATTGGGAATATTACTGCATAACACTATAGTAGATCTGGAAATGACCATTATTTACATTGGGCAATTTCAGCTCTGGCATATTTTTAAGTGTGTGCCCCAAAAAGTTCCTATTGCTTAGTAAGCTTCTGTATTAACACATTCAAATCAGCAAATATTTGTGTGCCTTCTTTGTGCTTTAAACCGACCGTATCTTTGTGGGGGTTGGGGGAGTGTAGTTTTAAAGAAAACTTTGTTAAACTGTTAGGTTGATTCTGATTTTTCTCTGTTCTAAATGGCATCACATTCATCTTTATGTGCACAGTTCTTTGCTTAGGATAGTTTGCTGAAAGTGGCACAGGTAGGTGATATACAGTTTTCTGGCATTCAATACTGTTACCATAGGCCGGGCGCGGTGGTTCACGCCTGTAATCCTAGCACTCTGGGAGGCCGAGGCGGGCGGATCGTTCTGAGCTCAGGAGTTCGTGACCAGCCTGAGCAAGAGCGAGACCCCGTCTCTACCAAAAAAAATAGAAAGAAAATTAATTAGACAGCTAAAAATATATATAGAAAAAATTAGCCGGGCATAGTGGCACATGCTTGTAGTCCCAGCTACTCGGGAGGCTGAGACAGTAGGATTGCTCGAGCCCAGGAGTTTGAGGTTGCTGTGAGCTAGGCTGACGCCACGGCACTAGCCCCAGGCAAGAGAGTGAGACTCTGTCTCAAAAACAAACAAACAAACAAACAAAAAAAATACTGTTACCATATTGCCTCCTCAATTGCCAGTTCAAATTTTTTTTTTTTTTAATAGACAGGGTCTCACTCTGTTGCCCAGGCTGGAGTGCAGTGGTGCAATCATAGCTCCCTGCAGCCTTGAACACCTGGGCTCAATTGATCCTCTTGCCTCAGCCTCCCAAAGTGCTGGGATTACAGGCGTGAGCCACTGCGCCCAGCTAATTGCTGTTTCAGTTTACCTGCCACTGCGGGTACTTGAGATGACAGTGTTTTCAGCATTGGATTTTATAGTTTAAAACCATTTATTCTAATCCAATGCTAAAAAATATTTTATCTTTATTATAGTGATTAACTTTTGTTTCACATATTTCTTTACCACATTATTCAGTTACTTTTAGATTAAAATTTAATGACATTTTTAATTTAATGAAATTTTCTTATATTTTCAGTATCATACTTCATATTCTACAATCAAACTATAGGGTGAGGTTGTCTCCCTATCAGCTAGACTGATACAGAGAATATGATGAAAGTTTTGGAACAATTCAACTTGAAATCATTTTAGAGATTTGTTTTTGTCAAATTACTTTAGTATTTTTACGTGGAACATTTGCTGTTTATTTTGCTGACTTGCCACAGTCATCCTAGCTTTTATATAGGTGCTGTAGTGTATTTATGTCAGCTTTATGGCTTATCTAAATTTCAGGACTAACTTGAAGATTGAAGAGTTATTAGATGAAATGTACAAGATGCCTGTGAAAAACTATTTAGGAATGTAAATACTACTTCTAGGAGTTGCCTTCTCCAGAGCAATGGTGTGTGAAGTGTTGTATGCCCCGTGGGGTACAAAAGATGAACCACTGGAGTACGGGAAGCAAATAACAGAACTTGGAACATTTGCCACAGGAGTTTACAAAAATAATAATAATAATAATAATAAAAATAAAACCTAACTTAGCATTCCTAATATTTTTGGACTTATCCTGGCACCATCACTCCATATGTGTGTCAGATACATCCAGCATAGCTGGTACAGGGAAGGAATTCTGAGGGGAGAGTAGAGCAGTGCAAGCTCACTTGTCTCCTTTCTGGCTATGGCATTTTAGACACGGCTGGGTAAGTGGCCAGAGATAACTTTACCTTAGATGGTGGAATTTTGGCAATATTTGGTAGTAAGTGACATCAAACATTGGAAGCTATATAATGGCACAGTACTTAAGCACAGTGTCAGAGTACTGCATCTTTTTCTTTTACAAAAAGACAAATCTTCCCCATGTGCTAATCTTTCATGTGAAGATGAGTGTCTGTCAGTAGATATTTAGCAGGTTCTTAGCTAGCAGATAGCATGTAAAAAAAATATACACAATTTGTCCCTTTGAGGTAAAGTTGACATTTGAATGAGTGAAAAGTCTTCTACCATTAGAAACAGTGGAAAAGTGTAATGCAGAGAGCAATTTTGAAATGAATGTTTGGAAGTGTTTCTGTTACTGTGTAATTTTATCACTAAAACTGATATGTCTTTTATTTTTAATAAACTTATTTTTTTAAACTCATTTCTGCTCACACACTCAAACCTAAACACAGATCTTTTTAACCTTGTTTAAAAATCTTTGAAATTGTTTTAGTGGGTTTTAGACTTATGTTTTCAAAAATAATGTAACCTCTTCCAAGATATCAGGGCAGATACCTTGTGCAGCCAATGATGCACTTCTTCCTTTTAGAACAATGAATCTTTCTCAGGGCAGCCTTTGAAATCAATTATGGAAGTAAACTGACATAGACTTAACTCTTTCAAATTGCCATATCACTAAATACTTAACCAAGATTTAAAAAAAACAAGCCGGCTAAGCACGTTACTCAAGCCTGTAATCCCAGTGCTCTAGGAGGCTGAGGTGGGAGAATTGCATTAGGCCAGGAGTTCCAGACCAGCCTGGGCAACGTAGCGAGACCTGTCTCTATGAAAAAGTTAAAAAAAAAAAAAAAAAGTTGGATGTGGTGGTTTGTGCCTGTAGTCCTAGCTACCTGTGAGGCTAAGGCGGGAGGATTGCTTTAACACAGGAGTTTGAGGCTGTACGAGCTATGATTGTGTCCAGCCTGGGCAACAGAGCGAGATCCTGCCTCTTAAAAAAAATAATAAAATTCAGTCACATTGTTTTCTCAAAAATGGTATTTGACCTTTACTTCATCATATTTTAAATTCTATGTGTTGTACAGTATGCATATTAGTATAGTAGTACTTATATTAATATTTAGCTCATGTATACATTCATGCATGCATATATACATATTAGGGGTCCATGCCCAGATTTTCTTCTGAGAGAGACGTATCCTAAAAAAGATTAAAGACAACTGTTCTAGAAGGCCTTTCCTGACCCTCCTCTGTTGTATCTATAGCAGCAACAGGGCCCCCGCCAAACTTATCAATCACCATTTTATTTGTCTGCTCTTTGGCTCCTTGAAAAGGGACCATTTAATGTGATCGTACACAGTGTCTGACACAGTATGCTTGGGGCCCATCATAATGAACAGGACCGATGTTGTTCTTGCTCCCCAGAAGCTTTGTATACAGTAGGGAAGACAAAAACTAAAAAGGACGTTGAACAAATATTTATTTAATTACTCTTGTAAATAAATATTGAAAAGAAACAGGGGATAATGAAACCTAGTCATATGTAGAGACCTTAAGTTCTCAGGAACTGAGAAGGATGGTGTGGCTGAAGGAAAATTTGATGCCAGGACGGTGATGGCAGGACGTTACGAGAAATTCCCAAGTGTCTAGCAGTGTGTCACGTATACTGTATTGAATCCCATGTAGGGGCTCGATAATTTTTTGTAAAGTAAGGAATACAGTTTTATGAGGGATTTCAAATATTTTTGAACATTAAAATGAGAAAAAAAATCATTTTCCAGTTTGCCAGAGGTGACTCTAATTCCTACTGCCTTAAACCGGAGTCCTTATCCATTTGTGTTACTTGCCTAGATGGTAAATACATTTGCCTTTGCTCTCCCGTGTAAAGGATAAAGATAAACCATGCTCCATAAACAGTAGCTGTTTTGTAATACCAGATTATTTATCTTAAGTTCCACTAGTGATGAATGTACAGACTAAAGTGTTTTATCTTAAAGACTATATAGATATTTTATAATTCTCAGTATAATACTGAAAATATGTTTCTGTTTCAGCATTATTGCTGAAGTCGAATATATAGATTGCTGGGATAATAATTAGAAAATTTCAAGTAGGTATATTTATACTTTATTTAGTATTTATTCATCAGTTAAGGCCCCTGTACTGGAAGTGAGTTGTTTTTTAAAATTGGTTCCCTTTTAATCTTTGGCCATATTTCCTACCACAACTTCAATAACTTAGAAAAAGATACCTGAAAGCTTATTGAAATCTGGATCTACTAATATTCTGTCTTTCTTTGGAATTTTCTTTATTATTGTAATGTTCTTCTGAGAATGCCCTGAAATGGAAACTGCATGTGTAAGATTATCATTATCTGTAGGGGATAAGAGGGAGAAATAAGTAGAGTGGATGAATCGTAAAGGCACAAAGGTGGTGGTTATATTTTAGGGTATCTTTTCAAGTTCTGAATTGGGCCTTTAAGAATATTTAGGCCAACACGAAAGGCCTAAGTTGTTGCTGTTCACCAGCAAACTATGTTATTAGGGTCTTGGGGGAAAGGAAGACAATAATTAGAAGAAATTTGGATCAGGCATCTGATCAAAAAAAATAGAGAAATGAAAGCCTTCCCTCTTCTCTCCCAAGTCAGTAGCAAGTAACTGGCTGTACTTTATCCTTTGTCTGACCTGGCAAGGGCAGAACCTACGTTTTATTTTCTTAAAGCCTCAGAGGACCCTTTTCTGGAAGCCGCACGGTTATTTCAAAGTTGGAAAAAATAATTGTTAGGTTCCTGTGGAAATTTATGAAAAGAAAACTTTTTTTTTTTTTGAGACAGAGTCTCGCTCTGTTGCCCAGGCTAGAGTGCCGTGGCGTCGGCCTAGTTCACAGCAACCTCAAACTCCTGGGCTCAAGCGATCTTCCTGCCTCAGCCTCCCAAGTAGCTGGGACTACAGGCATGTGCCACCATGCCCAGCTAATTTTTAGATATATGTATTTTTAGTTGTCCAGCTAATTTCTTTCTATTTTTTAGTAGAGACGGGGTCTAGCTCTTGTTCAGGCTGGTCTCGAACTCCTGAGCTCAAACAATCCGCCCGCCTTGGCCTCCCAGAGTGCTAGGATTACAGGCGTGAGCCACCACACCCGGCCCAGAAAACGTTTTTCTTGACTTCCTTCTCAAAACTGGGGTGATGGATAGCGGGAACGTGGTTTGGGAACATATTTCGAAGCAAAGGGGCTGGAGATGCTGGTGGAAAGGTAAGGGGGGTGGGTGCAGAGCCTGCAGGGGATTACATTGGGTTCTAAGCGCAGTCAGCAGCAACTGAGGCTGTCACCTGGGCACTGGACACTTCTGTAAACTGCAAGGAAGTCTGCAAATCTGCCATAGATTCCGTTGCTACAAGGCCTGAAATAACATCCTTTCCCTCCTTTTGCTGCCTAGTGAAATCCTACTTATCCCTTCAAGATAAAGTTTAAACTTCCCTCCTTCATTGAAGGAGGCAGTTGTCTAGACATTTAGGAATGAGAGCATGAAGCTGGAGTACTAGAAATAGACATTTTGGAATCTTCTGCAGAGTAGAGTAACTGTAGCCACCTTGTGGGTCAGTTGTCCAGGGTAGGTGATGAAGAAAGAGAATGCAAAGGAATATTAAGAGCAGTGGAGTGTGACTGGCGTTGACTAAGCATGAACAAACAGGATGGGGAAAAGCAAGTGGAAGCTGGCTGAGGTTGGGAAGCCTACATTTACGGTGGAAAATGTTCTAGTTGCAGTAAATTTTTTTTATTGTAAAATACATAACATAAAACTTACCACTTTAGCTATTTTCAAGTGTATGGTTCTGTGGCATTAAGTGCATTCACATTGTTGTACAGCCATCACCACCACCATCCACCTCTAGAACTTTTTCATCTTCCACAATGGAAACTTTGTGCTCATTTAAATAGATGAAATAGTGGGGTTATTTTTGTTTTTGTTTTGTTTTTTGAGACAGAATCTCACTCTGTTGCCTAGGCTGGAGTGCAGTGGCATCATCATAGCTCACTACAACCTTGAAACAAATAAAGTGGGCTCAAGTGATCCTCCTGCCTCCGCCTCCCGAGTAGCTGAGACTACAGGCACGCACCACCACGCCCAGCTAATTTTTTTAATTCTTTGTAGAAAGAGGGCTCTCACTACGTTGCTCAGGCTAGTCTTGAGCTCCTGGGCTCAAGTGATCCTCCTGCCTTGGTCTCTCAAAGTGCTGGGATTGCAGCCGTGAGCCACCATGTCCAGCTATGCAGCAGTGGTTTTTTGCTAGCAATACATGGCAGCCTCAGAACTAGAACCCTATATAAGTGGACATTGTCATGGGTAGGTATGGATGAAAGCATTTGTAAAGAGTGACACTCTGTTAGAGCTGGGTGAAGCAAGAGAGATAGGGATGGAGCAGAGAAGAGAAATAAACATTTCTAACTACTATACTTTTTTAAAATTTTTTAATTTTTTTTTTTTTTTTTTTAACTAAGAGATGGGGGTCTCTTGCTCTTGTTCAGGCTGGTCTCGAACTCCTGAGCTGAAGCAATCTTCCCACCTTGGCCTCCCAGAGTGCTAGGATTACAGGGGTGAGCCACTGTGCCCGGCCAACTACTATGTTTGATTAGTGAATGTGATTTACACATAAGAAATACACAGCTTTTCTTCCCATTTGAATAATCTCTTGGCATTGATTAAGTGGAATCCAAAGAAGTTTTCTACAAAAATACTAATCACCCTTGCTTTTCCCTTTGATTTTGCCACATAAGGCCAAATGTCCATGAACAACATTTTTTGGAATGTTTTAAAACTTTGTATAACTGGAATCATACTCTATTTTGCGACTTTTTCATTCCGCTTTTCTTTATGAGATTGGTTCATGTTAATGTTTAGCTGTAGTCCATTCATTTTTACTCATATATGGTATTACATCACATAAATGTGCAACATATTTACTCATCCATTCTTTGTCATCTCAAAACAAAAGATTTTAAAAATAATCTAGTGTAAAGGTAAAGGGAAGAGAGATTATATATTGGTATCATCTCTTGGGAGGTAAAGTTTTCAGTGAGTTACCAGATTTATAATTCGTATACCATTGAGCTATCAAGCCCACATCTAGTCATCCACAGAAATTCTTGTACAAGTAAGTGTAGGGAAATGTTTATCAGAATGATCTTATTTAAAAAATAATAAAATAAAGAGTAAAGTATGTTTATTAGTTAATTTACTTAAATTATGACATAGTCAAACTGTGAAATGTTATGCAGTATTTAGTGTCAAGCTGCTCTGTACATACATATGGAAGATATCTCTAGCAGGGAGCCTGCACCATGAGCTCTGACAAGCAGCAGTGAGGTAGAGGTGGTAAGCTCCTTTGCAATCTCACCTTCACGCAGCCAGGGGCACCATACATATCCCAGAGGCTGGCCAGACCTCATGTATAACAGAAATTAATCCCTAACATGGTTTCTTCTTGGAAGACATCATCTATTTCATGACTATCTTATTGTAATTTTTTTCTTATTATTTTAATGTAGTTAGTGAACCATGATAGAGGAAAAAATGTTGAAAGAGAGGAAATATTACCACCTTAAAGACTGTTTACATTTGTTCGTAGCACCAGCAGTTTCTTTCCTCAGTATTTCATAGTTCTCTTTGTAGAAATCTTTCACCTCCTTGGTTAAATATATTCCTACGTAGTTGATCTTCTCTGTGGCTGTTATAAGTGGTACTGAGTTCTTGATTTCACTCTCAGCTTGACTGTTACTGGAGTTTGGGGTTTTACTGATTTGTGTATGTTGATTTTGTAACCTGAGACTTTGTTGAATTTATTTATCAGTTCCAGGGGAGTGTCTTGGTAAGATTTTTCCAGATATAAGATCATATCGTCAGTAAAAAGTGGTAGTTTGGCCTCCACTTTCCCAATTTGGATACCCTTCATTTCTTTCTCTTGCTTGATTGGTCTGGCTAGGATTTCCAGGCCTATGTTGAATAGAAGTGGTGACAGTGGGCATCCTTATCTTGTTCTAGTTCTGAGTGGGACTGCTTTCAACTTTCATGCTCATGGATCAGTAGAATCAACATCGTTAAAACATCCATACTTCCCAGAGTGATTTACAAATTCAATGCAATCCTCATCAAAATACCAATGCCATATTTCACAGATCTAGAAAAAATAATTCTATGCTTCATTTGGAACCAGAAAAGAGCCCAAATAGCCAAAGCAATCTTAAGCAAAAGGAACAAATCTGGACGCATCACATTACCAGACTTCAAACTATACTGCAAGGCTATAGTAACCAAAACAGCATGGTATTGGCACAAAAATAGAGATGTAGACTAATGGAACAGAACAGAAAACCCAAACATAAAACGATCCACATACATCCAATTGATCTTTGAGAAAGCAGACAATTATATACACTGTGGAAAAGAATCCCTACTCAATAAATGGTGCTGGGAAAATTGGATAGCCACATGTAGAAAAATGAAATAAAATCCATATCTCTCACCACTTACAAAAATTAATTCAAGATGGATAAAAGACTTAAATGTAAGGCATGAAACCATAAGAATTCTAGAAGAAAATGTTGGAAAAACTCTTCTAGATATTGACCTAGGCAAAGAGTTTATCAAGAAGACCCCATTGGCAATCACAGCAACAACAAAAATTAATAAATGGGACTTGATTAAATTAAAAGGCTCTGCACAGCTGAGGAAACAATCAATAGAGCAAACAGACAACCTACAGAATGGGAGAAAATATTTGCAAGCTATGCATCCGATAAAGTGCTAATAATCAGAATCTATAATACAAAGAACTCAAGCAAATCAGCAAGAAAAAAATCAAACAACCCCATTAAAAAGTGGGCAAAAGACATGAACAGAAACTTTTCAAAAGAGGAAAAACTAACGGCCAATAAACATATGAAAAAATACTCAAGGTCTCTAATCATTAGGGAAGTGCAAATCAAAACCACAATGACATATCATCTAATTCCATTGAGAATGGCTTTTATCAAAAAGTCCCAAAACAACAGATGCTGGCATAGATGTGGAGAGAAAGGAACACTTTGTTGGTGGGACTGCAAACTAGTACAGCCTCTATGGAAAGTGTATGGAGATACCTCAAAGAACTAAAAGTAGACCTACCATTTAATCCAGCAATCCCACTACTGAGTATTTATATAAAGGAAAAGAAGGGTTATTATCAAAAAGACATCTGCACTCGTGTATTTATTGCAGCACAATTCACAATTGCAAAGATGTGGAAATCAACCCAAGCACCCATCAATTCATGAGTGGATTAACAAAATGTGATTGATATATATATATATATATATATATATATATATATATATATATATATATATGCCTACCATGGAATACTACTCAGCCACGAAGAAAGATGACTTATTGCCTTTTGCAGCAATATGGATGGAACTGGAGACCATTTATCCTAAGTTAAGTATCTGAAGAATGGATAAACAAACAGCACATGTGCTTACTATTAAACTGGAACTAACTGATGAGCACACATGTGCATAGAGGGAAGTAACTCAGTGGAAATCAGTCAGGGGGTAGAAGGGAGGAGGGGATGGGTGAAAACCTACCTAATAGGTACAATGAACACTATCTGGGTGATGGGCACACTTATAACTCTGACTCAAGCCTTACAAAAGCAATCCTTGTAACCAAAAACATTTATACCCCTGTAATACTTGGAAATAAAAAAAAGAAAAAGAAGTTCTGTTAAACTATGTGGATCCTAATTAGGGCCCAGTGTATTGTGTGTAGCTAGTGTTCTTGCCATTGTGACTCTAAATGCCTCTAATAATAGAAGCTCTTTGGTGTCTCTCATCATGATTGCAGTTTCCTCTTTTACTACCTGTACCTTTAATAGGTGCTGGTTTTTTGTTTCACTGCTGTTTTGAGATGCATAAAAATTTGTACATCTTCCTAAGGGAAATGTTTTGTGAGTTTAAACAATTCCTGTTTGTCATGTTTAACTTGTGGTTCTTTATTTTGTCTGAAATTAAAAATTCTATTTCATCAGCAGAAAAAAAGTCTGTTTACAGCTGAGCGTATGTGACTATATGAAGTGAGGGCGCGATGCAGGAAATCTGTATAGATAAGATCAGACTGTAAATTGGGATATATGGATCAGTTTCATAATTTATGTTAGGAGAGTGTTTTTATTCTCTAGGATTATATTTTTTTATTGGAAGAGAATTATTAAGGTCAGATGACATTACAGATAAAAAGTTTCTTTCGAACAATGTATAGTCATCCCTTTGTATCGAATGGGGTTTGGTTTCACGACCACCCCCTGTCCCTAACAAAATCTGCGCATCCTGAAGTATATTATATAAAATGACATAGTATTTGCATATAACCCAAATGCATCCTCCTGTATACTTTAAATCATCTCTAGATTATTTATAGTACCTAACATATGTGAGGTGACATTTCATTAAAACAGAAATAACCTAATACAGTACAATACAAATTGTTGTTATACTGTGTTTTTCAAATTTGAAATTTTATTGTATTTTTTATTATTTTTTGAGTATATTTGATCTGTGATTAGTTGTATCTTCCTCAAATATGGAATCTTTAGATAAACAAGGCCCACCGCTGTACTGCATGTTTGTGACTTTAACTGAACATATAACTAGAGGTAATAGAAAATATTTTTATTAACTTTTTGATTAGAAAAAAAGAGGTTCGGGGATAATACGTTTGCTTTGAACATCCGTGCAAAAACAATTTGGTACAGAAATATTCAAGCAACAGGATTTACTTGGCATACATTCAAGAATTTCCAGGTCTTATTTCATGAAGTCTCACAGACATGCAAAATGGAAATTATGCATCAATTGGTTATTTTTTAAAAATATTTTTAAGCCATTGAGGGGATCGTTTCAATACCAAAGTGTCATTTGTTTTTATTAGATTGTTATTAGAATACTAACAAGTGTAACATAGGTTAGGATTCAGATTAGATTCATTCTGTGCGAATGGGGATTGCCACCTGTTCAGGAATATTGGAGAATCAGTCCAAGGATTTCACTCTTTAGTTTATAGTTTATAGCTGAGAGTCAGAAGTGCCTCTATTTTTTTCTACTCCACGCTCTGTCTGAACAGTTTGTTAAATACTAACATTCGCTGGGTATAATCTTCCTGCTATTTTATTGCCAAAATATACTTGTTAGTAAATAATAATCAAAGCTAACTTTGCCATTAATACATAGAAGTTTTCAATTATATGACAGAGGATGTGCTAGTCAGCTTTCAATAAAAATGCCAGGTCCTCCATTCATTCATTCATTCATTCATTCATTTATTTGGTTGAGGGTTTTTTTTAATTTTTTTTATTTCAGCATAATTATGGGGGTACAGATGTTTAGGTTACGTATGTTGCCCTTGTCCCCCCCTCCCCCCCCCAAGTCCGAGTTTCAAGTGTGTCCATCCCTCGGATGGTGTGCATTGCACTCTTTGTGTATGCATATACCAGTCCCCTCCTCCCCCCTCCCCCTCCGTTTATTTTTAAACATTGAAGATTTATAGGTTTTGATTCAGGAAACACAGGTTGCATACAAAAATCTTGATTTTTGTATCATTTCCATTGAAAATGGTAATCTAATGCAGGTAGACTTTCATAAAAAGAAATTTAATGTAATAAAATCATGAAATACCATGTGAATATTTGGCAGAACTTTTATAAGTTCCTTATTCAATGGAATTTGTACAAAAATAACATCTCTGCAAAGAGGAGATGTGAAGGGCCAGGTGACAGCTGGTAAGTCTTCAGAGCACAAGGTATTTTGTGAATAGCTGGGAGTTAGTTGGCATGGATTTTAGGTATTTTTCAATGACTTATAGCTATGACAAATAATAAATTAACTAAGGTGTCTAAACATATCTATTTAAAAGGTTATTTTCAATATATTCTCATAAACTTCAACTTCCACAAATGGACTTTGCATAGGGATTTAACTAGGTCACTTCTTAAAAATTCATCAACATTTTAAAAATCACAGAAAATGGATACAATTAATAGTGATTATCTCTGCTATTGGGGCAATGGATGTACCAAAAAACATTTAGTTTTGACTTTATACTGTCAGCTTCCTTGCCTCTTGCTTTCTTAAGAAATTGCTTTTGTTTTGCTCCTTAATTTTTTTTAAATTAAGGGGTAAGTTACATACAGTAAAATTCACCCTCTTTGGGATACAATTCTGACTGTTGACAAATGCATACAGTCATGTAACCACCACCAGAATGATTTTTTTTTTTTTTTCCTCGGAGACAGAGTCTTGCTCTGTTGCCCGGGCTGGAGTGCCGAGGTGTCAGCCTAGCTCACAGCAACCTCAAACTCCTGGGCTCCAGCAATCCTTCTGCCTCGGCCTCCTGAGTAGCTGGGACTACAGGCATGTGCCACCATGCCCGGCTAATTTTTTCTATATATTTTTAGTTGTCCAGCTAATTTCTTTCTATTTTTAGTAGAGATGGGATCTCGCTCTTGCTCAGGCTGGTCTCAAACTCCTGACCTTGAACTATCCTCCCACCTTGGCCCCCCAGAGTGCTAGGATTACAGGCGTGAGCCACCACGCCCGGCCCAGAATGAAATTATAGAACAGTCTCATCAGCTTCCAAAATTCTGTCCTGCCCTTTTGTGATCAGTCATTTCACCACCCCTGGCAACCTTGGATCTGTTTGTTATTCCTATAGATTTGCCTCTTCTACAATGTCATATTTGGTCATATATGTGTAGACTTTTACATTGGCTTCTTTCTAATGCATATGAGAGTATCCTTAATTCATTCCTTGTTATTGCTGAGTGGTATGCTGTTGTATAGATGTACCCCAGTTTGTCTATCCATGACGAGGTTAAGCACAGTGGGTGTTTCCAGGTTTTGGTGATTATGAATAAAGCCTCTGTAAATATTCATGTACAGGTTTTTATGTGAGTGTAAGTATTCATTTCACTTGGCTAAGTACCTAGGAGTTGGGATTGCTGGGTCATACATTAACTGTATTCCCAACTTCCATGGCTACTATTGGGTAGGCTAGAAATTTCTTTTAAGTTTGTGGTAGTTGCTGGATATAATTGCAAATTATCCACTCGTGAACAATTAAGAGTCAATCATAATAGTTATATTTTATTTTAATTATCACTTCCTCCTGTAAACTATGTTTTAGGTTTCTGGCTTTTATCTATAAAGATTCAAAAGTGAATATAGTCGTCCATCCTTATCCACAAAGGATTTGTTCCAAGACCCCCAGTGGATGCCTGAAACCAGAGATAGTACCAAAACCCCATATATACTATGTTTTTTCCTTTACAGCCATACTTATGATAAATTAGGCACAGTAAGAGATTAACAGTAATAACAATAAAATAGAACAATTATAATAATGTACTGTAACATTATAAAAATTATGTGAATGTGGTCTTTCTCAAAATATCTTATTGTACATAATGTTTTCAGACTGAAGTTGACCACAGTAACTGAAACTATAGAAATGGGGAAACCACAGGTAAGGGGTGACTAGTATACCATTATATCTTCCTTTGCTTTACAAAAGTGAATTTAATTTCTTAATGGTTATCCTTTTATTAGTGTGACTGGCCAAGATTTTTAACCTCTTAAACCTAGTTTTCCCTTCTACAAAATGGTGATAAATAATTATTATCTTACAGAGTGGTTTTCTTCTGTAAAATGGTGATACACGATTACCTTACCATGAGGATTTAATGCCATGCTGCATGGAAAGTGCTTAACGTAGCACCTGGCATAAGGGAAATGTTAGCTATTAAAAAAAAAAAGGTATTTGCTTAAAAACCAAACCTGAGATTATAAATTTAAACATTGCTGTCAAAGCTCAGGAAGTACAGACAGACATTGGGGCATTTGTGACAGGGAAACATTCTGGTTTTTACATTACCGAAATTTGCCAAGGCTAAGTGGTCTTGGAATCAAATCTAAACAGTTTCCCTGCCATGGTGAAACTGAAAAACATATGGGTGGAGTTTGCAAAGGAATAAAAGACAATTCAGGTTTTTTCCTCTTTGACTTCTTTTCTCCATATTTTAATTCTCTATTTTAGATTATTTATAAAGCTTATTCATGCCTTATACACATTTTTTATTAAAAATTATAATTTTTATTAAAAATGATAACTCACATTTTCTGGTGAGTAGATAGAAGTTACCAAGAGTCCCTTGTGAATGTATATATGTATTGGAGGGGAAGAACAAACCCCTCTGCCTCATCCTGGCATTGTGCACCTGCTGTGACATTCACTGATTCCTAGCTGGGGTACAATTGAGCAAGCACTTTAACCCCTGAGTGAGTGAGTCAAGGCTCCACCCCAGCAATTCTCTGCCCGACTTTTCCTCAAGGTGTGGTTCCTGAAGTCAAGGCCCAGGCCACCAGGTCAGGAACACCTGGGAGCTTGTTAGAAATGCAAATTCTGTGGCCTGCCGAGTACCAGTTGAATGCAACTTTGGATATGGGACCCAGCAATGTGTGTCTTAACAAGCCGTTAGGTGATCCTGGGGACAATAAAGAACCACTGTATCTGGACACCCTGAGAAGGGGATGGGAGAGGTGATTTTCCTCAGAGAGATGTCTGTCTATAGGTTGTTATTCATACCTCATTGTGATTTTATAGATATTTTAATTCTAATTTTTCATGGCTATGAGAAAATTTCAAAGTATTGATTAAATCATGTAAAATTATAAAGATGCGTTAAAAATGTGCAAGAAATATTTTTACCAGTTAAGCAATTTTATGAAATTACATATAAAACTTGTTTTCCTTAGGAAATTTATCTGTAGTATTCAGTCTGTACTTTTTATTCACCAAAATCAGTGGACTATGCTAAAGAGAAAAGTCATAAATGGCAAAATGGCATTTAAGTAATTCAAAATAAGATTTTATCATCTTAAGCTTACGAATCCTGAATCTATAACATCTTTGGTCCAGGGCAGGAACTCTGTTAAGATGGAAACAAACTGTTTTCCTGTTAGCTTTTTTAGAGCATTACTAACAGTTAAGGAATTGGTCCATTTATAAACCATCCTATTCCCAACTATATTTCTAGTTCATTTGAAGGTTCCATGTGCCTTCGTTGTTGTTTATTTTACTGTAATAAATAGAAGTCTGCCCATGCTCATACACTGGATGCAGTGCACAGTACCCTGCAGGGAGGCGTGGCATGTTTTGCATGAGTTTGTCGTTGGGCAGTAAGTTCTAAGAATGCACCGAAGTCACGGTGCACTGGTCGGAGCTCCTGGCAGATTCCAGAGTGATCTCCAGTTTCCCCAAGGCTTTAAAGCCAGGAGTGAGATTTTTATCGCATGAACTTTAAAAGAGTAAAGCCAAATATTTTCTTATTAAGCCAGAGTAGACTATTTTCAGTATATGTGAAGTCATGTCCACTAATCAAGGTAAGTGGTTTCATTTTCTAGTGGATCTTTCTCATTTTTTTCAGTGTGTTGATCACTTTATATACAGCATACTGAGGGACACAAGAGTGGCAGAGTTTGGTTTCCTTTTAAAGTTAAGAATGAAGTTGACATCGTTTTTGAATTTCAAGAATAAAATACGTACTGTCCACAGTTTCTGGCTCTTAGGAGGCTTCGTCTGTGTTAACCAAATACAAATTTGTTTGATAGTTGTATTTCTCTGGCTCGTTTTTACTGACATTAGTAAAGTATGAAAATTCAGTCATTGAGGGGGGAACGTAGAGAGAGAAAGCAAAAGTTTTCTCTTTTTCCTTCTGTTTCTGGTGTGAAAAAAGTTAAGAAATGTTTACCACTAATCATTTTTCTAGTGCTACTGCATGGAGCATTGTTCTGTTAAAACAAACAAAAATTCCCACCATCCCAGTTTTGTTTTGGAAAAGCTGGGGAAGTATTACTTGTTTTTCCATCTAAGATAACATCGTAGAGATAGGCATGGGCTTGTTTTTAAAAATTGTCAGTAGTACTATTAAGCCACTGTGGTTTCCTTAAATGTTCTAGAGAGCATATTAGTGAGAAATTAGGTCTTTCAAATAGAAATGAAATTCTTCTGAGTGATAGGAATGTAATCACATGACAGGAAATGTCTGCTAAAAATATTTTTAATAGCTGAAATAGGTTTATTTTGTTTAGCTATTTTCCCATTGTTTCTGATGGATATAAACCTCCCTGAAGAATGTCTGCGCTGCTAAAATTTAGAACTGGCAGTCCCTGTGGTCACCAACATTTTCTTTCTTGGGGTGTCTCTCTCTCTCCTTCCTTGGGCTCAGGAGGGCAGGCACTGAGTGTGGAAGTCCGAGGGTGGGGTGGGTCTTAGCACTGCAGCGGGAGAGTGGAGGCCCCTCCTGCACTGTGGAGCCCTGGCTGGCTCTGTTCCCAGGTTCTGGTAGCTGCTAGAGGAGTGAGCGGCCCAGTCCATGCCTGTTCCTGCTCCCAGCACCATCCAAACAGAAGCCTGGATTCCTTTGCAGGGGTTCCACTATTTCTTGCCTAAAATTCAGGGTTTATGTAATCTCTCCAAAGTTTACCATCATACTTTAAATATGAAAATTTTTAAAGAAGAAATGCAGCAAAAGGGAAGTACTTTTTCTTTCTTCTTCAGTGAAGTTTTAAGTTCTCTTTTTCCTGAAATAGCTTCTGTTCCTTCTCATTCCATTTTTAAACAGGGATGATGGGAGAAGGCAGCTCTCAACGGGAGAGAGAAATGCTGCTTGAACTGGAAGATGATGGAGCTTGAGAGGTCAATGTGGATAAACGTAGAGAAACTGTTGTCTCTTGCTTTCTGTTTTAATGGACAACACCCTGTAGAGAGTGGCCACTATAAAGTTCCTTTTAAGGTTTTTAAACTTAAAAGACAGTAATTTAGCACTTCCCACATTACTGGGTAATTTTATTACTATTAAGTCATTTAAGAAATATTTTAAATATGCATATTTAGTGTACATGTTATTTGTAAGTTTTATCTTTTTTAAATGACCTATAAAAACTTCTATTTTTAAAGCTTATGCTTGCAGGCAAACCCTTTCACATGAATAAATGAAACATGATAGAGTATGATGGATGACTCAGTGGCAAGTATTATGCAGTTTTTTGGAGGGATGATGATTTGATCTTCATGTAATATACAACCAGGGGATCGGGCAGGTGGGAGGAGGGGATGGGTAAGTTCACACCTAATGGGTGCGACGCATGCTTTCTGGGGGATGGGTGCACTTGTATCTTTGACTTGGGTGTTGCAAAGGCAATTTATGTGACCAAAGTGTTTGTACTCCCATAATATTCTGAGGGGAAAAAAAAAATACACACACACACACACACACACACACACACACACACACACACACACACACTCTCACACACTACCCCAAACCTATACGTGATTTAAATTGCAATCTAGGATTAAGATTTAAACTTAACCAACTCTTCTTAGATACTAGGATAGACTTTAGGAGGAGATAGGAAGCTCCTGGAATAAACCAGGGGAAAGTTGAGTTCATTTATTCTAAAAATAAAAAGGGCTTTTCTTAGGTGGTTTATACACCTAAGATTCATCCCTGCCCCCTTCCTGATCCACCTCTGATAACCATCTTACTTTAGGTGCCCTTTCTTCTTTATAAAATAAGGAGCTAATTTGTGTTGGCTGAAATAGATTTTAAATGTCTTTGCCCTGGCTTAGGTATGTTCTCTGATTTATCCCCTACCACAAAACTGATTAAGCTCTGTCTATATCAGGTCATTCTGTGTTTGTTCCCCTGCTACTTGACCCAGGGTCTTTAGTTGGTCATATGTTGAAGCAGGCAGAAGGAAAACACCTATGAGAAGAAAAATAGTGTTGATCATGGAAGTTGGTCATTCTGCATAGTGGTACTTAAAACCCAGCCTGAGAAAAATGAATCTTTCGCCCTCTTAGAGATTAAGTACAGACAAGATTTTTTAAAATTTTTAAATGAAAAACATGACTTTATCCTTGCGATCCATCTCCTCCGTGTCATTATATAGCAGCATTTCTCGGAAGGCAGCTATGCTCACCTATACCACCAATGCAGCAGCTGTTACTTCTTATGCTCAGGCCACAAACCTTAGTCTTGAATCTTTTTCCACTTACATTCAATCTGTCAACAAATTGTGCTTCAAGATCTGTCAAACTGACCAGTCCTGTTGTTTCCACTGCTATTACCCTGCTTCAGGTTGCACCCAGCTTTCCTCTGGCTCATCCCAGGAGCCTCCTCTCTACCCCCATCTCCTTAGTCTGTTCTCTAACACCTCAGTGCACTGGTAGAAGGAGAAGAGACAGTTGTCGCTTATCTGTTCACAGTCCTTCAGTGAATCTCCACAGCTCTCAAAGGAAGAAGTCTCTGTCCTTTCGGTTATGTGCAAGGCCCTGCTCTGGCCCCTAGCCCTGCCCCGTTGACTCTCTGACCTCAGCATCACATGTGCTCGCTAGTCCATTCATGTTGTCTTCCTTGTTTCTTTTTGAACATACCAGCTATGCTTCTTGTTTTACAGATTTTTGCAGTTTTACACTTGGCTTGAAATGCTAACCCCCCAAATACTTGTATGCCTCACTTCTTTCCTGTCTGCTCAGCTGTTACCTTATCAGTGGGGCCTGCTTGCCCTCCCTGGATATAGGATATACTAACAGCCCCCCAGCCAATGGCTCGCTCTCTCTTTCACTCCACTTTTCCTTCCTTCACAGCACTTTTTACCATTTAGCATGTTATATAAGTGCTTTTTTTTGTTGTGGTGTTCACTGCTGTATCTCTAGGGTCTCGAAAGGTAATATAGTCTGGGTGCTTTGTTAATATTTGTTGCATGGATACATTTCTAATATTCATATGCCCTTTTCTGTTAGGAAATTTTCCCCCATTTGTAATTTTTGGTATATATTCATAATCTGTTAGGAAATTTAAGGTGAAATGAGCAGGAATATAAGTGAAGTAAACAAATTATAAATATATATAATGTTCTCCATGTCTTCCCCCCGATTCTCTTTTAAAGAGTAAATATCCTTGCTGGCTAATAACTTCTAGTCTCCATTGTCGAGCAGAATGTGAATAATGAATTCTTTCCTGCCCGGCGTGGCAACTCGTGCCTGTAATCCCAGCAACTCAGAGGCTGAGGACTGACGATCACTTGAGGCCAGGAATTAAAGACCACCCTGGGCAACATAGTGATGACCGCCTCCCCCCCCCCACCTTAAAAAAATTAGCTTGTACCTGTAGTCCCAGCTACCCAGGAGGCTGAAGAAGGAGGATTGCTTGAGCCCCCCAGGAGTTGGGGGTTGCATTGAGGTGTGATCTCACCACTGCACTCTAGCTCAGGTGACAGAACGAGACCCTATCTCTACAAAAATAAAAATAATATAAAAATGATTTTCTTCCATTAGATGTCTTAGAGGCCAAGTTGATCCAAAGAAGTATAAAGAACTGAGAAACTGGGGAAGGGGTTAGTGAGACTGTAGTCTGGATGGGGCCCATGAATGGTTTTGGATGATGAATTAACGAGCTGTGTTAGAAGATAGGAAAGAGATAGGGGAGAAGGTTTGGGGTGTGAAACCAAGAAATTTGGTGTTATCTATATGGAGAAAATTGTGGCAAGATGTTTTGCTATTAAAAATGTACTTAATTAAGGACATACTTCCAGCTCTTTGTTTTTTGTGTGTTTTTTGTCTTCCTGCATTAAGTCATTTCACTCTTTGAAACACTTGCAGGAGGAAGACAGGAAAAGAATGAATATTAACTAAAAAGTAGTCTAGAAGCCTTCCCTCTTAATAGTTCTTCTGAAGATGATGTGAAGGGGTAGAAATGAAGTAAAGTGTGAGCATCTGTATGTTTATACTTCCTGCAGTTTCTTTCCAAATTTATCTGGATAATTGGAAGTTAACCTTCATTTGAAAAATCTATAGCCAACAGTTAATTTATGAAATATTATTTGCTATATGATAACATACTTGATCTCAAATATAATGATAATAGATCATGTGACTTGTTAGAAATATGAAATCTATTTTGACGGTAGCAAAAAAGAAATTTGTAAAGCTTGAAAATGATTATTTTTGTTATTTTGTAAATGTAAGCCCCCAGTGACTATCGAACTGGTGAAATTACCAATTTATATGGAATATCATGTTTTTCTCTTTTAATATTGCCCCATACATTTTTCTTGATTTATTTCCATCAGAGTTGCTAATTTAGAATAGCATTATAGTGATAAAAATACCCAGCAAAGAAGATATTTTCAGTACCTCTTGAGTCTAAAATTGACTAAGTATTTAGATACCGAATGGTATAGCAAGATATGCTTAGGGACAGGAAATAAACTGTGTTCACTAGCCTCAATCCTTAAACATTTTTAATACCGCTGCCTTCAAGGAAGTTTAAGTTTGCCACCCCCGTGTACATCTAAAAACAGTGACTGTGACAAATGTCATAATAGAGGTGCAGAACAGGTGTTTGAAGAATTGAAAACGAGTAAAGACTTCTGAGTTGATTCAAGGAAATTTCCTCAAAAAAGGTGACATTGGAACTAGATATTGATGAATGCATTTAAAGAAAGACTGTCAAGCTAAGGGAACGTATGAAAAGAGGATAAAGCATTCCAGAATGGACAAGATGGGAGTGTGACCAGAGCATTAGGGGTGCGCAGTTCTGAGTACCTGGATATTAAGCCCTTAATATTGAAGTCTAAGGGTGAAGAGGAAGTGTCCTTTATGCAAACTAGAGGGTGTTTTTTCCTCCTGCCGGGCCTTGCTGTTCCATTAAAGCATTTTAAGCAAGGGAGTAATAAGATTGATTTCATTATTAAATGAATAACATAAACTTTTTATTTGTGCAAAAAATGGGTTAGACGTAGCCATACATGACTTAAGTAATGTCATTTTAAAATTCAGAATTGAATTTTATCTTTGAACTGGCTCATTTCTTTTCTTCCTGACTTCCTCCTTCTGTTAGCCAGAAAAAATATAGGAAATAGTGGATAAGCTAGATGCAGTATTTGCTCTTAAGTTTTGCATGACCGAAACAATCCTCTTCACTGTTAGAAGCTTGACACACAATGCTATTGTGCTCTTGGTCTGGAAAAAAATGTGAGGCCTACTGGTCTGATTCCATAGCAGGGAGTAAAGAAAGCAAATATCTAACTTTGTAAGATGTTAAATATTAAATATTTAGTAAAATGGGATTTATATTAATGTTTGTATTAAAAGAGAAACTGTCAAAATAAAAAGTGTTGCGATAGAGTAGAGGGGTGCCACCAAGCCTTTTTCAGAGAGCCATTAATTTGTGAGATGTGTTTGTAAAATTTGCCAACAGTCAAATATAATTTTTGGGTCTGCATCTACCTACCTGTGACCTATGCCTAAGCAATGTCACTAGAGCAGTCAGAATGTCTCTAATTTATGAGGAAGTTAAGTAACTTTCCCACGGTCGTAAAATAAATGTTAAAATTTTGACCTTTCAACCTCTAGTTTTACTAATCCACCCTGTTTTCTCCTAGGGAAAAAATGCACTTCCCATATAAACATAGCCTTGCATTTCACAGCAGGTCTGGCTGTTCCTGACCTTGGGACTACAAGTGATAGTATTGGTGCATTTAAAGTAGACCTAGCTGGTCCCAAGGAGTGTTTCCTGCTTGGTAGAGTTCATTTTACTCATCATTGTCATGAAGCAAACTATAGGTTCAACAAATGAATGACCAGCGTCGGTAACATTAAAACTGTGTTGGAGGACAGTGGGCTGAGGTAATTTTAAGCAGATGAAGCTCACAGAAATTGGTTTACAGAAATAGTGTTAGGCTGGGATGTTTTAGCTGCTGGAAGTCAGGTTTAGAGCATTCGAGTTCAAAAAAATAAACCAGAAAAGTAAGTATGACATTAATGAAAATCAGTAGTCAGGGAGGATTTGCCTATGAAAAGACCGTGTTTTCCCTTTTGTGAAGAGAAACATTTGTTCCTTTTTTGTGACTTGTGATTGAGATAATTAAAAACAATTTTATTTGGTTTTAACATCGTCCTTGTCAAAACTTAGGAAATACTGAGCAGTTTGATTTTCTTCTCCTCTCTGGACCTGTAGATAAATTTGTTGTGAATAAATGGAAAGTAGTTTGGCAGTGGGCAGAGGGAAGGAGAAAAGCCAAGATTCTGGTCAATTTATAAACCAGACATCTTGAATAAAAGTTGGCTATAGCTCTTAGGAAAAAAATGCTTTTGCCCTTCAAGTTCTTTTCCTACATCTGTTTTTATTTCTTCTACACTTTATGAAGTCAATAAAAATTTTAATTTCATCGTTTCAGAAGTTTCTCTTTCCGTAGCGGAGGTTTACATGTTCTCCATTGGCCATAATCTCCTTCTTTCGAATTCTCAAGGCTCCTAATTGGTGGCTTTTCATATAAACCTGGAGGTGTCTAGGGTTTTTTTCAGTGGTGGTGGTATGATCTCCTTCTACCTACAGAACAGTTCTGACACCAAATATGTGGGTGTTTTCCTCACACCAACAACCAGTTCTCGAACTCTGGACACACCAACTGGATATCCTACAATTTATTTCAATTCTGACATCAACTACCTGGAGTGAGCATCAGACCCCACAAGTTAAACGCTCAGTCCCACAAGAGCTGCCCCTACTTCAGATGCCAGTTGAAAGTCCTGGGCATCCCATAATTTTGACTGACTGACTGGCTGTAAAATGGCTCATAAAACTCAGAAAAGCATTTTACTTGTATCTGTAGCCTTGTTATAAAGGATGTTATAAGGGACACAGATGAACAGCCTGATGAGGAGATGTATAAGGTGAGGTCCAAAAGGTTGCTGATCATGGGTGCTTCTGCCCCGTGGAGTTCGAGTGTGCTACCCTGCTGGCGTGGGTTTGTGTTCACCAACTTGGAAGCTTCCTGATCCTTGTCATTTAGAGGTTTTCCCCATGTAGGCGTGATTGACGATTAATCGCCAGCCCTTCTCCCTCCCCAGAGGTTGGGGGGAGTGGGACTGAAGGTTCTAGGCTTGGTTTTTCTCGCAACCGGCCCCATCCTGAAGCTACCTAGGGTTGCACCAAGAGTCACCTCATTAGAACAAAAGAGGCTCCTGTAACCCAGGAAATTCCAAGTGTTTTAAGAGCTCTCTGTTAACAACAAAAGATGCTCCTATTACCCCCATTACTTAGGAAATTACATGGGTTTGGGGAGCTGCTTTTTATTGGAAACCAGAGACAAAGATAAAAAATGTATTATGTCACAAATGGATTCTAAGATCAGATCATCTTACTCTCACCTGTGAAGAGAGCCTCATACTTGGCATGTAAGGTGCTATGAACCTAAATAATTTCGGTTAAAATTGGTAAGTCTTCATGGTGTCCTCATTTTATAATTTTGGTGGAACTTTATCTTAAAAGCTCAAAATTATGGTATTTATTTCATACAGACTCCATTGCAAATACTAATTTGATCCAAGTCTGTTTTCATGACACCAAGAATGGTGGTTCTTAACTTGGCCTACACATTGCAGTCACATGGGAAGCTTTAAACTACCCTGATGCCTGGGTCCTGCCACCCAGAGATTCTGACTGAAGTGGTTTGGGGTACGGCCCAGGTATTGCAGTTCTCATCTTTAAAGGTCCACAGGTGATTTTAACTGTAGTTATGGTCGAGAACCACTGATCAAGAAGAATGACTTTAGATGTGGCTAACCGCTTCTGGTGGACTGGTTCACATGCAGCAGAAGGTAATTTTTGCTTAGAATGTTAGTTTGGCCACTGACATGATATTAATAGCATGCTAGGCGTGCAGGGTTTAGAACAATAAGAAACTAAAGATATTTACCAAATAATAGTATTAATTTACTAAATATATCCCAAAGTGGGTTCTAAGCCAAGATGTACTAGATCAACTGCTGTTATGTGCTAATGAGTTCCCAAAAACGTAGAGTTTTTACTTGCTCAAGGTCATACCACTAGCTGGGGACAGAACCAAGACTGGAAAATTATAGCACTAATTCATAGTTTGTTGCTTTGCTTATTTAGGTCAGGCTCTGTAAACTTTCTCAGTAAAGGGCCGGATTGTAAATATTTTAGGCTTTGCAGGCCATGTGGTCTTCATTGCAGCTACTGAACTCTACAGTGAGGTGGAAAGCATCGTACACAATATGTAAATGAATGAGTGTGGCTGTGTTCCAGTAAAATGTTATTGACAAAAACAGGTGGTGGGCCAGATTGGGCATATGACAGGTAGATTACAGACCCCTGATAGAGGGGTGTTTTGATATTCCTACTGGAGAGTTGATTCTTTTGAGAGTAGGGTGAGGATCTTACTGATCCCACTGGGTGCCTGTCACTTATCCTGCTCTAATACCCTCTATTGCAAGATATCACATGAATGCTTGTTGAATTAATGCGTACATACAACTCTTAACCTTTTTTTCTGCAGCTTCTAACCCTCCCAGTAGGGGAACTAGTTGGAACATATTCCTATGGAGAGGAAATGCTTGAAGTCTGTAGCAGATTGTAATTGCTGGGTTTTGGTAGCATTCTTAAAGTGAATTAAAGATCTGAATTCGCTCTGTGGACAGTCATTATTATCTTAATTTCTTAGAACAGATTCTAAGACTTCATTTAAAATCTCAAAGAGTTTCTTAAACTCAGTTTTGTGACACACTAGGGTATCTTTAGTAATTTCTGTGAATATTGTTTCTCAAAATAATATTTATTTCAATTCCTTTGGATTTAAAATCACCGTAGTATTTATATGTGGCAAGAGTGTTTGGAAAATTGAGTATGTACTGATGGGTCCTCATAGCCCCCAAATACTGCAAATGTAGATCCAAATCATGAACACATTTCTAATGCAAAACACATATTGACCTGACAACAGGGCCCTTGGTTGTAGTGGGAAGAGGAGTGACCTTGGAATCAAAAGCCCTGGTGTGTTGTGTTTTTCCTCTTCTTGGAGTTTAAACCCACAGGAGGTAACAAAGCAAAGGAATAGTATATCTGTTCATTACTTAGAATTAAAGGCGAGTGATGTTCTTTTATATGGAGGTCTTGTGATACTTGTCTCAATGAAATAAAACTGCATCCATTATTCTGCATTTACATGTTACTGGTCTCTGTATTGTTGATTATTGTAATACTTTACATCTTGTACTTAAAGCAGCATGCAGATTTATTTTATATCTATGTCAAAGAAAGAAAAAGTTCCTTTGGAGATTTCCTGTGATTACTAAGTTATGTGCCTCCAGGTCTGTTCGGTTGGGGAAATTTGCAGGTGAGAGGCCTGAGGGAGGTGGAGAATGAAGAGAAAGCAGACTGGTAGAATTACAGAAGGTGATTCGGTCGGAGTGTTTAGGCTGAGGGCTACTGTAGTTTTAGACTCGATGCACAGAACCGAAACACCCTGGGTCCTGTCCTAGTGCTGCCTTTGTGGACAGGGCATTGTGGGACTGTGCAGCCACAATGCTGGGAGCATGCGGGGTCAGGTCCAAAGGCTATGAGCAGGTTGGAGTTTCGCTTCATCATTTCAAAGTCGGAGTCACGAAGGCAGTCAAGATCAAGATGATAACCGGGAAGTCAGGAGCAGGTGCCAGTAATGGAAATGGGAAAGTATGGACAATAGCCAAGGCATAGCATCAGGAATGTGGGAAGGAGTCCCTAGGGAGCTTTTTCCAAAACGTGTTCCAAGACACACTAGCTCCGTGTGGAAAGGTTTCCTGGACAAACATCGGGTTCAAAGTTAAACAGGTTTTTCTACTGCAGAGCTTGTCAGAGCCTCTAATATGCCCATTGGTATTTACGAGTCTGAAATATGAAGCTTTAAAATTGGGCAGGTCACCAATATTTCATAGGGAATCCTGGTTTGGCCATGGATGGGGGGAGGAGGGGGATCCTCTTGTGAGAGTAGCATTTTACAGAACATACTTTGGGAAAAGTCCCAGGGCATGTGGCATGTGCTACGAATATTGCTGTGACTTTTTCGCCTGGGCACTTTAAAGAACTGTTCTTAACCCTGTTGAGTTCTGAAGGAACTGGCAGCAGCCACCCAAAAAAGTTCTCTAGGCCCTCATCAAGTGCTTTTTTCCCTCTTTCAATCATGGTCATTTGGATTATTTTTGTTGCTACTATTAACAGAATTAAGGAAATCAGCCCTTTTAGAGGAAGAAGGACAAGTGATTTAGCCCATAATTAGACTAAAAACAACAAAAAATAATGAAGAGTCAGAGCCTTTGTATTCTTGCCCCGGAATCAGGCAAATAGGCTTCTCCCCCACTTAAAATCCAAATAAAAAAAATTTTTTTTAAAAGAAAGTACTAAAGGGAATATATCTAAAAACTTTAACAGTGAGATTAAAAAATAAGGGCACATGGAGTGTTTAGGGGTGGCCGAACCTAATGAATGTCAGGGCAGACTGTGCCTCCTGGACAGTCACACAGGCTGGCGAAATCATCACACTGAAATTGTATTCTTCTTGCGTTCTTAAAATGAAAGGCACTGCTTGCCTGTCGTGCCAGCAGGGAGCCTTCATAAGCATCATCCTTTGCTCCTCCTGTCCCTGCCTTCTACAGCCAGTCCCCTCTCGATTTTCTCCTCAGCACTGCTCCTGGCCATTCCTCTTTTCTGCACCCTCTGCATTGCCAGAGCTCAGGTTCTTCTCATCTTGTGCCTGGCTGGTGCCTTTGCCTCCTAACCACAGTCAGCTGAGGATGGGATCGGTAGACGTGGGGAGGCAGGTGTTCCAGATGCTTATGGAATTGGACGTGTCTCTTTCCCCCTTTACTGTGAATTACTTGAGGGTGGGTAGGGATAGTGTCTTATTTGTCTTTCTGTCCCCAGTAATTAGCCGAGTACCTGGCACTTCTAATTAGGGAGTTATCACTCAGTACATTTAATTAAGGAGAAAAAGAATGAAACAAAGAAGCAGCTTGATAGGTTTTGTGACTCCTTTTGCTGTTGATCATTGGATATTCTCAGTGTTTACAGTATGTACTTTGGGAGCAAAAAGATGAGATCTACTAAAATTAAATATTGAGGTTTTATGTCAAAATATTAAGGAGGTACAAATGTTTTTGTTACATGGATACCTTTTATAATGCTTAAGTCAGGGCTTTTAGTGTGCCCGTCACCTGAGTAGTATCCATTGTACCTGATAGGTTGGTTTTTACCCTTACCCCCTTTTTGATTTCCAGTGACCTTTACATCTTTGTGCCTGTGTGTGCCCATCGATTAGCTCCCAGCAATTAGAAAGAACATGGGGTGTTTGTTTTTCCATTCCTGAGATGCTTCACTTAGGATAATGGTCTCCAGTTCTATACAAATTTCTGCAAAAGACATTTTTTAAAGTGGTCATAGGCACTTAAACATACTTTTCAGAAAATGATGTATTATCAAAAACTAGCAATTGTGATAGTAGCAAATGCAGAAATGTCAAACAAAGAAAAAAGGAAAAAAGTTTCTGGAATCCAGAGCACACACTTACAATAATGCAATACTGTGAAGACGATAATGTGGAGAATAATGATTAAATCACCGGGGACTTGAATTATCTGTGGTAAATTCTACTCTGTATCAATTGTCAGACATCATTTTTTCTTTACTAATGCTGTTATCATTTTTATTGAATAAGAGATTCATGCTTGATGTACGAGGTCTGTAGACTTGTGAATAATTCATTATTGTATTAATCTGTGAAAAAGTCATGATTTGACAGTATTTGTTCATAATGGTCTGTTTGTAATCCCAGAGAGTAGTGGAGGGATTGGGCACTGAAGCAAATGGCAGGTGCTGTGCAGTAGCCTGAGCAAGGGCCAGGTGGTAGGAAAATACACCTCGCGCAGTAACGAGAGTAAATAGAAGTATATGGCACAGGTATTGGAGGAGGTGGGGGTCTCAAAAGGCTGGAGGAGGAGAGACTAAGGATCTGGTGGCCCGATCACCACCCTGGCATCATGCAGCAGTGAGTGTTATATAAGCAGTAATAATAGCAAATAGTTACACAGGGTTTGCCGTGTGCTGGCTACTGCCTTAGTACTTGAATCGGTGTAATCCTCACAACAGCCTTCTGTGGTGGGTACTGTTAGGGACCCTATGAATTCTCATTTACAGATGAAGAAATCAAAGTATGCAGGAAGTGAGTCAGTTACCCGGCTGATCCCTGGCAGGATTTGACCCCAGGAAAATGATAGTTTTATGACAGGGGTGACTTGAAGACTGTTCAAATTGCTGTAAAAGTTTATTTAGTGCTTAATAATCTACAATAGTACAATTGACATTCACATAGCTAAATGTCCTGCCTCTGGGGACCAAGGGAAGCCGCCTAGGTGTGCATGTATGTGGCACCTGAGCTGCCTTTTGATATAGATGATCATATGGGGAAAATCTGACAAAATTTTCAGGCCCAGCAGTATAATGATGTACGTAAAAATCTTCATAGTATATTCATTAATATCAAAGCTCAAAACTGTTAGGAATCTTAGGCTCTGGCAGAAAACGTGGCTGTTTTCAAATTCAGAATTTATCTGACTGTGTGGATGGACAACTTCCCACCACCAGCGCTACAGTAACACAGGGTGTTTTAATACATTTATGGCCCAGTCTCTTCTATGCAGTTATGCTTACCAATAAAGGAGGGGACCAAGACTGGGTGTTAAGATGAACTGGAAACAATTTTCAGATAAAGCACAGCAGCCTATGAACCTCCTCTGGCTCAAGACGGTGTCAACTAGCATTGCCTTTTGCAAGCAGGCAGAAAGAAACATATGTAATTGATTGTGGTTTCTCTCCACTCCCACCTTCCGCTTTGGTCATAGCTGCAGACACAAAGTAATAATTGGAGTGCCTTAAATAGCGAGCGCTTTCTGTAATCTTGACCAACATTCTTAGTAGAACACGACCAAAAGGGGAACTTCCATTAGTGCGTGCTTGGGGTGTGAGAGAGCTCCCTCCAGTTCCCTTCCTGATGCAGTGATAAATTCGGTCTGTACCTAAGAAAACAGCATGCCAAGGTACAGCAGAGTGCACTGAGCAGCCCCAATGCAGGAGTCGTCACAGAGTGTGCACTTGCAACACTTCTGTGCAGGGATGCACAGCATTGAACACCAAATGGTCAGCTAGCGAATGGTGGAGCTGGGATTCAGACGCACAGTGCCCATGTTTAAACTGTAGTGACAGGCCATCTGCTACGTAACAGCTACTATCACCTGCTCAAAATTGGAATTAGGACTAGCATAGCCAGATGTATTTCAGATAATCTAACAGAATTATAACTTTTCAGTGGCCACAAACTATAGTATTCCATTTCACCCCTCCAGGATAGCAATCAATCAATAAATCAATCAAGTAAATAATTATGGAATATGCTTTTGGGAAAATAAAATGAATATTTTAGTCTAAAAATGTTCATTATTTTCAAAAATTATTTTTGTTTTCAAAGGCTGGATGTTTTTACCTCAATTGCATACACACATCATTGTATATACTTAGGAATGGTATAATAGTAAAGGTTCCCTCTTACACTTATTTATGCTCTTCCAACTGGGAGATCTTTAGAAATTTTTTTTTTTTTTTTTTTTTTTTTTTGAGACAGAGTCTCACTCTCTTGCCTGGGGCTAGTGCCGTGGCGTCAGCCTAGCTCACAGCAACCTCAAACTCCTGGGCTCGAGCAATCCTACTGTCTCAGCCTCCCGAGTAGCTGGGACTACAAGCATGTGCCACTATGCCCGGCTAATTTTTTCTATATATATTTTCAGCTGTCTAATTAATTTTCTTTATATTTTTTTTGGTAGAGACGGGGTCTCGCTCTTGCTCAGGCTGGTCACGAACTCCTGAGCTCAGAACGATCCGCCCGCCTCGGCACTCCTAGAGTGCTAGGATTACAGGCGTGAGCCACCGCGCCCGGCCATTTAGAAATATTGAACATCTGCAATTCTCTACCTTCAAGGCTTATTTTGAGTTCATATTGCTTTTGAACTCTAAAGACATCGAGCTATTTGCTTTATCTGACAGTATAACATTCTTGAACATTAGGTAGCACAGAGTGATATGTATAAAGTATTAGCAGCCAACAGTGCATTTTATTTAGTGATTCTAGTAAATGTAAATAAAGTTACAGGTTATAATAAACAAACGTTCAGTGAGTTGCTGAATGTTTTTTGCTGCTGCTATTTTCCTCAAGACAGACATCTGAATAGTTCCACAATTCCAGATGTTTAGAAATCTGCTTCTAGGTTGTAAGTTATTTAAGTACAAACCTTTTTACTTTTTTCTCCTGACTATTTAGGATTTATGTAGAAATAACCTTGAATATTTCAGATTTTAGATAAAAATGGAAATAGTTAAAAGTTTGTATAGATTGGGCTCTACATATTTCCTTATAGCTGGAATTTAGAAAACATGTCTCTAGAATTCAGTTATTCAACAAATAGGTATTGAGCATCTACTCTGTGACAGGTGATGTTTCTGGGATATGTCAGAACAAACATTGCTTTCTCCCCGGAGTTACTTTCTAACCAGGGAAAAGAGAAAGCAGACAAAATAAATAATGTACTTTGGTAGAAGATGCTAAATACTATGGAAAAAAATAAACTGCAAAGCATGGTAGGAATAGCACTTATACTAAATAGGGTGGTCTGTGTAGTCCATATTGACAAGATGCAATCTGAGCCAATATTTGAAGGAAATAATCTGGGGGAAGAGCATTCAAGAGGAGAACTGCTAGACAAAAGGCCCTAAGGCGGCTTGGCCTGTTCAGTAACAACAGGGAGCCAGCATGACTGCAGTAGAATGAAGAAGGGGTGATAAAGTAGGTGATAAGGTCAGAGTGGTACCTAGACAAAGGCTGGATCATGTAGAGCCTGCAAATCACTAAGGCCTTGAGATTTTACTCTCAGTAAAATGCGGAGCCGTTGGAGAATTTTATTTTATTTTATTTTATTATTTATTTTTAAGACACAGGGTCTTGCTCTGTCACCCAGTCTAGAGTGCAGTGACGGGATCGTAGATCACTGTAACGTCAAACTCCTGGGCTTGAGCCATCCTCCCACCTCAGCCTCCTAAGTACCTGGGGCTATAGGTATGTGCGACCATGCCTGGGTAATGTTTTTTAATTTTTTGTAGAGACAGGGTCTCGCTAGTTGCCCAGGCTGGTCTTGAACTCCTGGCTTCAAACAATCTTCCTATATTAGCTTCACAAAGCTCTGGGATTTACAGGCAAGAGCCACTGCGCCCCATCCCCTTGGGGAATTTTAAACACAGGATCTGATTTGTGTTTTAAAAGGATCTCCTTGGTCCTGGTTTGAAAATATGGACTGTACTGGGGACAAGGGAAGAAGCAGGAAGACCAGGTAGAGAGCCTTGCTGTAATCCAGTTAAGATTATGATAGTTTGGGCCAGAATATTATTAATGGCACTGGACATGGTGATAAGGTGGTTGAAATTGGAACTATTTTGCAGATAAAGCCAACAGATTTCCTGATGGATAGGATAGGGAGTATGAGAGAAAAAGAGAGAACTTCTGGGGGCTTCCAAGGTTGTTGGCCTAAGCATAGATGGAGTTGCCATTAACTGAGATGGAGAAAATTTAAGGCAATTGGTTTTGGGCGAGAGTGAGTGGAGAGATCAGGGGTTCAGATTTGGGTCTATTGGTTGTGAGATAGCTCTTAAGATGTGCGTAGGCAGTTGAATGTATAAATTGGGTGAGAGGTCTGCAGTGGAGATGGTAAGTGTAGGAATCTAGGTGTGTAGGAGGCATGAAACTGGCAGAGATCATCAAGGAAGTGTGAGTGCAGGTGGGGAGAGAAGAGAACCAAGCACTAAGCCCAGTGACACTTCAACTTTAAAGAGCTTGTTGATATGATTTCTTGCCATCAGTGATTACAACTTCATATTTCTAGATTTTTTTTCTTCCTTAAGCAAGAGATATGTTTAAAAATTTTTTACATTTTAATTGTAAAAAATACACAACATAAAATATACCATCTTAATGATTTTTAATAAGATCCCTCATGGTTTGATTATTATATTTCTGGAAAATTTATTATTCAGCTCTAGAATTTGGGGGAACTGTTTGAAATAATGCTCTGAAATAAATGTCCAGGCTATGAATTTCTTCCCTTTAGCAAGACAGTTGTAAACCATGAGTTTTATAACCTTGATGACTTCATTTTTTTTTTTTTTTTTAAAAAAGGCAGTTGATTTCTTAATCTAGGTATTTTAGCTAGCACCTGGGAGATATCTGCAATCTAGGGGCCAGATCGAGTTTTGAAGTTACGATAGGAAAAGGCTATTGCAAAATGTCTTATAATAACTAGAATGTTTTACAGTGAAGAAACCTGGCAGACACCACCTTACCAAGTGACCAAGGTTAACATCACATGATAATGATGTTGCTGTCATGCAGTGATAAAACGAAGTGAGATGTGTGCATTGCCTCTGTGATATTCTCCCAAATCCATAACCCCAGTCCAATAATGAGAAAGTAACAGAGAAACCCAATTTGAGGGATATAATACAAAATACCTGACTAGTATTTTTCAAAAGTTCCGAAGTCATATAAACCAAGTAAAGTCTAAGTAACTCTCACAGATTGGAGTAACTAAGGAGACAGTGATAACTAAATGGAACTTGATATCCTGGATTGAACAGAAAAAGGATGTTAGTGGAAAAATTCATGAAATCTGAATAAAGTCTGTAGTTTAGTATTGTACCAATGTTTTTATAAATATACCATGGTTATATGAGATGCTAACATTAGGGGAATTGGGGTACAACTCCTCTCTAAATCTAACGTTATTTCAAAGTAGAGTGGCTTTTATTTTGTTTTACTTAAAGTATGTTTATCCTTCCGGACAATTTGTACCCGAAAAGATCATCTTCCCTAGAAAACTACTTCTGCCTTCTTAAATCCAAGAGATCCTCTTGTCCCAGGGGCTGGAGTCCATCTAGATCCTCTGGGCTAGACTTGGTGCAGTTGGGAGAAATGTGTGGACAAATGTGGCGGTATAACCAGGGACATAAGGAAGACCATAAAGATATGATCTGAGGTCATAGACACTGGTGACAAGAGGTCAGGCCTGAAGAATCGGAGAACTGAGTGGACTTTCTTTTGGAATGGATGGTCAAAGAGAGAGTCCAACCTTAAAATGTGAAAGAGCCATTCAATAATGTTTTGGTAAAATATGAAAGCCCCAAACAGTTCTGTAAATATTAATAGTAGTCCAAAGTTACCCTAACCGGTCAGGACATAATGCATGACTACCGAAATGCAAAAGGACAGGTAAAGTTAAGCCATGTTGGGAACCTCTCCAGTTGGAAAAGGGAGCCTTATGCAGCCAAAGATGGGGATGATTGAGAATGTCTGTGGTTAGTATATGTCTAGGTATTTCCTGCAGAATATATGACCCAGCAAGCATAAGTGAGTAACCCGAAAACAGAGTTCAAAATGGGTAGTACCAAGGGCTAAAAAGATTACCAATCGTTAAGAGGAGATAGTAGTTAAATGGAACACCTCCCCTGCCCAAGCTAACATACCGTTAATTAGTTACATCTGTGCCTGAGATAACTGTTTATAACTGTCAGTCACTACTATTGGTTCCTGATAATTTGGAATCTAACAGCCCCTATAGTTAATGTAAAATTTCCTGAGTTGGTAGACTGTCTGATTACAATTTTGGTTTCAATTCCCTGTTGTGCAGCTGACACCAAATAAGGACTATTTCCTAATATGAGTAGGCTGAGTCAGTCATAAACAAGCAAAAAGATTTACTTTTTATTGCTAGTATCCAAGATGTTAGGGATGAAGTGTTTAATGGAATAGTGCTTCTTTTAGACAAACTTCTTTTGCCATGATATGTTTGACCTATACCAGTTGTCAGCAGGACTTTTCCTGTGAAGGACCAAATAGTAAATATTTTTGGCTTTGCAGCCACAAATGATCTCTGTTGTATATTTGTATTGCTTTTTTTGTTTTTTTAAACAACGCTTTAAAAATGTAAATATTCTCTGTGTCCTTCACAATGTTTTCATGCTTTTGTGATAGTGGGTGAAGTTTGGAGACTTGTTTTAAACAATGATCTGAAATGAAGTTTCCACTGGCAAAAGATCTGTAATCGTGACTTTGATGGATTTATAAGAAATTAGATGCATAGTTGATCTCTTATTGCAGGTATTTTGGCACATTCGTGAAAGACACTTTCTGTAAATATGACACTTGTAAAACCCACCATACCCTGGAAGTTTGCTATCTAGAAGTTAAGTTCTAAATAGTTTTCAAGTTAATATTTATGTAAGACATGCTTTTTCTCTAAATAGACTAATTATTAAACTCGTTTCATAATTTAATATGTAATAGTGGTGATCTATTTTTTAAAGGCTTAATTTGTTTTCTCATTTAACCCATTAACCGCCCTCTTTTTATTGTTTTATTGCTGCTTTCTCCTATAAATTGATGCTAAATCTGCATTCTTGATTTCATTTTACGATTATGTTACAGTTTCTTCCTTTGGTGTGCAGTTGAGTTATGATGCTTTACTTTTCTGCCCCAAAGCCATCCTTCACTAGACCCTAGCAGGTGGCTTTTGTGATACTAAGCCATTCTTGGGATCACAGTGGAAAAAACATACAAATCCCCTCAGAAAGCTAAGTGATTGCATGATAGGCTGTGGGTTTTAGGGATATACTCTGCCTCCCTCACACAGTTCTTCTAGGAAGGTAAATAAGCGCATACATTTAGAGTTGAGCTTTTATTTCTTTATAAGTTTAATATTTTGTGAAATAATTTTCCATAACTCTTGTTTTCTAGACCTTTGTTGTATTTTGCTAAACAATCCAGCTGATAGATATGCCATTTTAGCAGAAGGGTGTCTGATGAAAACCCATTTAATTTCTGTTTTAGCACTGGCTCTCAAATAACTTCTCACACAACCCTTGTAACTGTTAATAGAGTTATTAACAAGATAAATTTTGAGGGAAGCACAGAAAATAAAGCAGTAGTGTGGTTTTTAATCAATATCATTTAATAATCAACTGGATTAGAGGGAATTTTTGACTCAACAGAAAGTAGATTGGGTTTTTTAAAATTAGCTTTCCTTGTTTTGAATAATAAAGCTTTTTAAAAAAATGTCTTAATAGTTCTCTCTTAAATATTTGGAGTCTATAAAAATGAAACTCTTCGTTAACCAAA
>RJWJ010004172.1:0-78497 GCA_004363605.1 Indri indri
AGTGAGACTGTGTCTCGAAAAAAAAAAAAAGAAGAAAAAGGTAGCTGAACATTTTTTCTTAAAAAAAAAAAAAAAAAAAAAAAAAAAAGTGCTGTATTTTGTTAGATCAGGGGCATGTTACGCATCCATGTGTCCTGTGTCAGACATCGGGGCTGGCATAGATTGGGCCCCACAGTATGCTGGGCACCTACAGGTGCCCTGTTGCTTGCCAGGGCACGAGCCAGCACGGGCTTGGTTGCTTTGACTGGGTCGGTTGCTTTGACTGGGTCAGTTCCGCAGCCGGTGTAGACACCAGGTAGATGTGGGGGTGTGGGAGGGTCTACTTGCCTCCAGCCACGCTGGCCTGAGTGGGCAGAAGAAGAATCCTTTCTCTGTCTCTGCTTTCTCCTTTGCCCTGGCCCGGGTCGCCACCGTCCCTTACGCAGAACCTCCTGTAAAAGGGCAGGAAAAGGCCTCACCTGTCCACCCTTGTTTTGAGAAGGGAGGAAGTGCTGGGTTTGGGAGACCCAAGTTCAGCCAGCCTAGCGGCCTTGTCACCAGGAGTGTCTCCCGACACTCCCAATCCGAAAAGCCAAAGAATGCCCATTTGCTCTTCCCATAGCCACGTCCGTGGAGGCGATGGAGGTGTGATGTGTAATTAGACACAATCATGAGAGGTCCCTTAGATGTGGATGAAGTCACACGTGAATACAGGAAAGCGCCAGTGGAAGTGGCTTTTCCCTCTTGGCTGACAAAGGGGGCATTATATTAAGGATTAATTAATTAATTCAGGACACCAGCCACGTCGGCTGCGGTGTTTGCAAGCTAACAGCAGGCTGTGTTCTCCAGTGCAGGTGAATGGCAAAGCACATGTCTTTAATATGTTGAATGAGTATTTATTTTTGTATCCATTTAAAAAATATAATCTCTTTTATTCTTTATTAAAATAAAATGCTCTTTTTAAAAAAGCTGATGTGTGCTCTGTTTTTTAGTCACTGTTAAATATTTTATAATTTTTGCCAGATGCTAGGTTCTTTCAGGGGGGCATCCGTGCCACAACATGCTGTATTAATTCAGTCCTTGGAATTAAACAGTCCTCTAATATGATTAAAGATTGCTTTTTTCTACATGCATCCCCAAAACAATGGCAAAAAGGGATGGAGACTGATGGTGCGGAATTCCCTGGAGGCCCTGGCGAGGTGCACCCTGTTCTTGTTGAAAGTGGAGGGCCCGTTTGGGTTCCGTGAGCTGATGGATGCATATGCAGAAGGGTGTAGGGAGTGGGGGTTCCCGCTGGCGGTGGTGATTCTTCTTCCGGTTGCTTCTGGAAAGGATTCGTAGGAGGCCCCTGTGGCTGGGTTGGCCACATGTGGCTGGGGTGTTTTTCCTTCCATTCGGGCACATGCTCACTGTGCTAGGCCCTAGGGACACAGTGAGGACACAGGGGACCCAGAATCACGGAGATTGCTTCTAGTCTAGTGGGACATTCCCGCTGAACCACCCAGAGCAAAATGCATCAATGGCAGGGAGGCCAACACAAGTGGAGAGGTTTACCCAGCTTTCCCCATCTGCAAGCGATGCCTAGTCTCTCCCTGTCCTCGTATGAGTCCAGTGAGACTGTGCCTGTTCTTGTTCCCAGCTTACAGACGAGGAAACTGAGGCACAGGCCCACGATGGGCTGACTCTGAGCCATCTTTGTCCTTGGGGGACAGCTTAGTGTGAGAGGCTCCATGACAAGATCTTGCTGCAGTCCTAGAGCTTGTGGGCTTGCGAACACACCAGGGAGCAGGTCAGCAGCTGGGCCAGTCGCTGACTTCCTTAGCCATCTTTGCTGTCGGTGGCATGAAATCCCGCACGTGGCAAGTAGGAATTTTGTTTGTAAGCAAGCTCTTCTCTGTCCTGCGGATTCAGGGCCAAATGTGGAAACTTGTAGTCTGTGTCTCCCCAGAGTTCAGCACCCTGTGTAGGCAGTTGACAAGTCCTTCCCACTCAACTTCTTGCAGCAACCTCGGAGGGAGAGGAGGGGAGTGAAGCATGTAGTCACTGGCAGAGGAGGGAGTGTGGGGCAGGGTGCTTCAGTAATAACTGGGGGTTCTAGAGAATGTTGTTAGGACCCCAGATGTGAACTGACTTTTGAGCTGTTGCCCCTTCACCAGACGGTAGATTCTGGGCCCGGAAGGGAAGCTGGTGGGAACAGGCTGATGAGACGTTCTAAAAAACCAAGCCTCCTTCGCTCTTTGTATTTGAAAAACGTTTTAGGAAATTCATGTATTTCAACAATCCCTTTCTGAGTGATTGCCGCTTAGTTCGATAACTTTAGAAAAACTATCCAGGATGCAACCTTTTTGTTTTCCCTTGTAACGTCCAGATGGCTGCAGATGATGACCCCTGGGTCAAGCATCTGCAGGGTCTGCTGGGCCCTGGGAACCCTGGGAAAATCCTCATGAAAGGGGTTGACTGGGCAGCTGTCCATGTGTGCCACGGGGACCCTTCCTCCCCACAAAGAAGCAACTGTGGGAATCAGGAAGAAATTATTCGTGAGTGATTCAGACTCTGCATAATAGAAAGTTTTGCAACCCGATTACTCAGAAATATTTAGAAATTCTTTCCAAAGAATGATCTATAATTAATGACTGCAGTTTTAACAACTCAGTGGGCTGACAGTGGAGGGTGGGGGTGGTTTCTCAGTGGAAAATTTGGCTGCTTTTGCTACAAGTAGGAGGAAAATGGCAAATGCCCTGACCTGCGGAGCACACATAATCTCCGTCTTCCTCCTGGACATGCACACTGTTCACTGGTCTATAAAAAGGTCTCTCTCACAGTAGGAAGCTCATTTAATCCAGCATTTACCAACCTTATTTGATCTGATGTTAGGCCTTGCAGTGTGTGGGTGACAGTACCCGCCAGTGCTCAGTGTTCCTCAGAGTCCAGTGTGGACATCTCAGGAGTTCTGTTCTCATCGGGCTGTGTTTCAGTCTGGATGGAGTCTGCTGGGGATGGGGGAATGGCGATGGCTCAGCCACCTCTTTTTGGGTTACAAACTATCCCCAAACTTAGCAGTATAGAAAAAGACCACTTTATGTTTGTCATGGATTTCGCAGGTCACAATTTAGACAGGGTATAAGGGTGTTGGCTTTTCTGTGCTCCACAATGTCTGGGATCTTGGCTGAGGGTGACTTGAAGCCTGGCAGTGGAGTCACCCGGAGGGTTTTTCATTCACATGTCTGGGGCCTGGGCCAGGTGGCCATGAGGGCTGGGCATAGCTGGGTCAACTGGGGTGTTCACATGTGGCCTGTGGTGCTTGGGCTTCCTCCCAATATGGCAGCCTTGGGGCAGTCTGGTGGGCAAAGGGGCAGCTGAGTGGCTGCTTGTGACCGTCACTTCTCCCACACTCGTGGGCGAACAAGCCTGTGCAGAGTCACGAGGAAGGAGCAGATGCTCCACACCTCAATGAAGGTGCGTCAAGGAATTTGCAGCAATGCTTTAGAACTGCCACAGGGGCCCCGGAGCCTCTTCTCCTTTGCTCCCCATCCCGCCTTCCCACCTTTGCACCGCTTGTGTGCACTAGTGAACTCCCTCTCTCCCTTTCTCTCTGTCTTTCTTTCTTTTTAAGTCTTCTGCCCTCTCCCTGGGCATCCTGGCTCCTTTCTGCCCCTGTTCCTTGAGTTCCAGGCGGGTAGACCTTTTTCTCGCTCCACCTGGGAGCATGGCAGTGGGCCCTTGCCTGCATCAGCATGTAGCCTTTTCTTGTGAGGTCAAGCATGGCTCTGACACGTTACAAAGCACCCACTCTGCCAGGGGTGAGCACGTGGCAGACAGGGAGCTTGTCAGTTAGGGTCAACGTGGGCTGCCCCGGCGACAGTCTCGTGAGGAGTTTTCTGTGTCCCTACCCGCTTCCTCCTCTCACCCCTTTCCTCACCTGGTCCCCAAGTCTGTGGCTCTGCCAGAGTTTCCTGGTGAGAGCAAGAGAAATAAGGGCTATGGAAGGGCGGCAGGTGCCAGGAGAAGCCACAGTAGCATGTGGATGTGAACATTGTGGGGCCCTGGGAGGGGAAGAAAGGGCTACGGAAACAGTGTGTTGGAAGCTGCCTGGCACATAGCAGGTGCTGAAGAAATGTTAGTTCCCTTCCCTATAAAAAATGCAAAAATGAGAGTGATATCACCGGGTTTCTGAGAGTTAAAGGAACTAACAGAAGTCTCGCAACAACAGTTATGATGAGGGTCTTCCCTCCTTCCAGTTTTCCAAGGAGAAAACTAATTGTGAGTTCACTTTTTGCCTTCTCCTGCCTTTCTGGATGGAGTATCTCCTGCCAGGGAGAGGCTAAGGACAACCACAGGATAAAGGGAGGGAGAAAGACATGGAGTGCCAGAGCTAGGCAGGCAGGCCTTACAGGAGGGAGGAGCGGAGTGGAGGGAAAGGGTGTTTGCAGATGCTGTTGTGGGGTCTCTGTGTGGACCCGTCTCGTGGGTCTCAGCTGGTGCAGATGGAGGGTGTCAGTTACTCTGAGGTCACATTTGTTTGCTGAACTTTGTTCTATCGAGAAGGACATTCCTCTGCGACTGAGCCCCGCGGCTCCTGGCTTTACACGGGTTTCACACGTGTGTCGAGGGCCTGGTATGTCGCAGTCTCCTCCTCCTTCAATTTGCTCTACACTAGAATGGCCAGAGGAGTTAGAAAGAACAAGGAAACTTGAAAATAAAGACCTCTCAGAGGAACCCTGGAGTGAGGGAGTCTGGCTGTTGTCTTGACCAGCTTCTGGGGGAGAAAATCACAGTGCACTGTAGCAGCCCCAGCTGTTGTCTCTGCGCGCAGCGCTTCCCTTCCTGCAGCGTCCGCGAGAGCCTTCCTTCTGGCCTCTCCACGCCCCGTGTCTGAAAGGAGGCATTGAGCAACCCAGGCCAGTTAGAAATCCCGAGCCCAGAAATAAAGTGACTGTTGCCTGGTGTCCTTGTACGTTTGCCCCGGCTCCCGACACAGGCAGAAGGTGATGTTTGGAGGAAGCAGATGGCCGGGTCTACTGTACATTTCAGAACATTTCAACTGCAAGGCTGGCTGGGGCTATTGCATCATGGGCCAGACAGTGCTGTGGGTCACAGGCAGAGACCCCCAGAGCAGAGCCGCTGGGTGGCACCTGAGGGGAGCTTGGGTGGCGGGTGGAGAGGGGAAGAGGAGACGGTTTGGGAGAAGTGCCTGAATTTCCACCCACGCCAGGTGCGGGCAGGTACATGCTGAGAAGTCAGCTAGACCTGGCTTCCAATCCCAGCTCCTTTCCGATTAGCTGTGGAACGTTGGGGAAATGACTTTCCCTCTCTGAATTTTACCATTCTTGGCTATAAATGATCCATTGTTCCTATATCACGTGGATGCTGTGGAACTTAACCGTCCTGACCTCATGCCGTTGTCATGAGGATTAAACGAGACCGTCCATGTAAAGTGCCTAGAAAAGCACCCCACATGCTGTAATCACTGGGCAAATGTTAGCTGTTGGGATGGTTCTAATGTCACCATCCTAATGACACGGCACAACCCTGGGGGAAGAGTGTTTGTTCTTAACAACTGTGGCTATTTGGGGGATTGCTGGCTGTGTTGCCGCCTCTTAGAGATCCCTTACCACCAGCGGAGGGGTGTGCCCAGGTCCAGTTTCAGTGGCGAGGTATGCAGTGGTGCTTAGTGACTCAGAGGCGCAGGGACAGCCCCGTGGGTTGCCCTCACCCGGATTGGTTGGCCCGTGGGGCGGGGACCTCTCCCTTAGGACGGTCTCCCCAGCTCTGTGACGGAGGGATGTTCACATGATTCCGACCCTTTGTCCAACTGCCCAGCACACCTGAGTGTGTCAGCCCCTCCCCGTGGCCAACTGACATGAGCAGCAATTTGGGAGACAGCCTGGTGGGTGTGAGGTTGACCAGAGGGAGCTAAGAGATTTTTCAAAGGGCCTCTTCACAGAGACAGCTTAGTAATGACATCCGCACCCACCTCAGCAGTGTTTTGAGCTTGTTTTGCTGAACATCTTCCCGTTGTCCCCAATATCCACCTGCTCTCTGCCCATGAGAGTGACCTCCACGGACTGCGAGCAACCTCCCCAGCGGGAGCCTGGCAAGAGATCAGAGGCGAGGAGGAGAGAGAGGTCAGGGCATTTTCACCCCACTTTTCTCCCTGGGTCCCCCTGAGTCACTAGTGCCCTTCCAAGGCAGCAGACCCCCCAAGACTCTCTTCCTGGACTCCAGCACCCAATCTCTCCCCTTGTCCCTTTGGTCACCACCACCTTTGGGGGTGACAGCTCTGCTGTTACTCGTCCTGGTTCCTGCCTGATCTCTTTTGGTTCCTTCAGACCAGGCGTCAGCAAATCTGACCTGCAGACCGAATCCGGCCCGGCGCGCTACAATAGCATTGTGCAATTGCAACAGAGACCGCAGGCCCCGCCACCCCAGCCTGAAATATTCACTACCTGACTCTTTATGGCTTTACAGGAAAAGTTTGCTGGCTTCTGCCCGAGACCCCACCACACCTATGAGATTGGTGTCTTTGCAAATCTCCTCCTTGGATTGGCCTTGGTTGAGCATGCCAGTGGCTGCCTGTGGGACCCTGGCGGAGCTCACTCCATCCCTGCGACACCCTGTGTGGTTGGTGGCATTCTCATTCTCCCCGTTTTGCAGATGGGGAAATGGAGGCACGGGAAGGCTAAATAACTTGGGTGAGGTTCATTACACACTTAGTAAGGGGCGGGGCTGAGATCCAAACCCAGAGACTGCTCTGGAGTCCCAGGCGTGGTCACCAGTGCACCATGGCACCTCCTAACCCAAAGGTTCTTGTTCACTCTCGGGACATCTGTGCCAAGGAAGCCCTCTGCTCACAGGTGCTCAGCCAGGACACCTTGGACAGTGCTCAGGGTGGCAGGGCCAGCAGTTGCCTCAGTTTCTTTCCTTTGCCTCTTTGCCTGGGTCCCCTGCAATTGACACCCATCTGTTCTGGCTCTTGGAGGACACGTATGCATCTCTTCTCTGCTGCCTTTGGCACAGATTTTACAGTCTCGCTCTGTGGAGGAAGCTGCGTTCATGAATCTCTGAATTTTTACAGTGGGGAGGGTCCCTCCTCTCCCTTTTAAACCTCCCCACACACTGCCGCCAGGGTGTGGGGACAGGAGACTAGGCTGGGACCCTCAGACCCCTTTATAAGTGTGAGACACCCAGATCCCAGGGCACCACCGAGCTACTTCATCTGTAAAAGAGCCCCTGCCTCCCAGGGCATAATTATACATGTCTCTTGTAATCACTTAATTATCTTTGTTCTCTTATACTAGTGGGTCAGTGGTTCTCAGCCAGGGCTGGTTTGGTCCTCAGGGGACATTGGGTCATGTGTGGAGACATTTTTGGTTGTCAGGACTTGGGGGCAGGTGCTGCTGGCATCTGCTGGGCTGAGGCTGGGGATGCTATTTAACACCCCACAGCGCACCAGACGATGGCCCCACCTTCCCGGCTGTCCCGTGCCCAGATGGAGAAACACGGCAGTGGACGTTCATCATCGCAAAGGAGGAACCGTGTCTGTCTTGGTCATTGTAGAATCCAACATGTAGTATGTGCTCAATAAACGGTTCTTGACAAGTGGGTCCATGCTCACCACCCTCATGAGCGGGGCTAAATGTGCGTTCCACAGCTGGGGCACGCTGTCATCTGTGCTGAGCAAGACACCGACTCCAGGGGCTTGGAGGATGGGGACGAGGACACTGTGGAGGGGAGGATCGGCTGGTCCCCGTTGGGTGAGGACAGGCATGGCTGGCAGGAGGCACCTTGGGCTGGGGTGTGACTAGGTTTGAGGTACTTGGGAGATGGGGGCACATGATGTCTCCGGGAGCAGAGGGGGCTACCCTGAAGGCCTCCAGACGAGGCCTGTGAACACAGGTTGCTTCTGAGTGGTCACAAGGAAAATGATGATTCCAAACAGCTGCACCTGCTCAGCCCGGGCAAAGCTGCAAGACTTTCAGCCGAGAAACGGTTTTACTCAAGATGAGCCTGATTTTCGGAAGTCTTGGGCAGAGGTCGGGGATGTGGGCCTTTCTGAAACCCAAGGTAATTCCCTGAAGGATTCCTTTCATTTCCTGATTTTGATGTCAGCTCAGATCCTGTCTCTCCCTCTCGGGTGTGAAAACTGGTAGGGACCAGAGGTGAACAGCAGCTGCCCCCTCCGTAGTCTGGAGCCGGGAGTGGTGGAGACAGCCCACGCTGGCGGCAGGCGGGGTGCTCTGCTCCCCGCGGCCGTTTCTGTGGCCATGCAGCTTCGAACAAGTTCCTCAAATCTCTCTGACCCTTGGTTTCCTCGCCTGGCAAATTGGGTGGGAGGCCACCGCGCGATGACCGTTTGTGAAAGGGGCTTAGACGCTGCAGGGCCAGCCCCGGGAGACACATCCTCACTGTCTAATCCCAATGCCCTGCCCTCCCGCCGAGGGGAGATGCTAGTGGGAGGCAGTTCCACCCTCCGAAGTCGGCACAAGCTTCGCTTTTGGGGAAGCACTGCCCTGCTTTCTTTGTATTTCTACAACCAACTAGTCCCTCGGCACACTCTGAGTTTGAGTGTTATACCAACAGACCGGACAGCGTGAGTCCTCTTGTGTCTGACGTCTCCTGCTCAGCCCTGCGTGGGGACAGCCTCGCTGTGTGTGCCGCTGGGTGTCGTTCCTGCGTTTTCACTGCTGCGCTGCATTCCGTGGCGACTGTGTCATGTGGGGCCCCCTCTCCCGTAGACGGGCACCTGGGTTTTGTTTCCGATTTTTGGCCATCACTGCTGGTTCTGTGGTGTGTGGTCACGTACAGGTGCACCCACGTCAGAGTGGGATTTTGGAGTCACAGCTACGCGGTTGTCCCCGCGCCGTGGGCAGCGCGAATGTTCCCATGGCTCCGCATCCTCACTGACACTTGGCGCTTTCGGTCATTTACATTTCGGCCATTCTGGCGGGGGCAGAGATGCTCACTTTGGTTTTAATTTGCACTTCTCCAGTGACTAACGGGATTGGGCTCCTTGCCGTGTGTTTCTTGGTGAAGCGCCGGCTTAGGCTCTCGCCCGCTTCTCCACTGGGTTTTCTGTCTGTCCTTATGGAATCACGGGTGTTCTCATGGATTCCAGATGGGAGCCCAGGCTGTTTTGTAGAGCTGGCATCTGTTCTGAGTGTTGGTGCCTGGAGGCTGAGTATTTTGAGTGGGTGTTCTTGGCAAACAGAAGCTGGATGGAAACCAAGAGAAGGTCTGATGTTCCAGACGTGGCGGTAGGTGCCATGTGGGACTTCGAGGAATTCCACTGGGAGCTTGTACTCGCCACTCCAGCGTCCATTCCCGCTCCTCCCTGGGCTCCTGGCCACACCTGCCCGCTCCGGCCCAGCCTGGACCTCGCCCCTGCAGTCCACTCTTGATCTGGCGCAATCTCAGTTTTGCTGTATTTACGCTGCCCAAGTTGCAGAGCCTTGTTTTGGGGCTGGGCAGGGCTGGCCCCAGAACCCGTAACTCGTCCCAGCTAAATGTTTCACAGGAACACGAGATGTTTAAGCCGGGCCTTGAGCTTGGATGAAAGGAGGAGTGTGTCGGGTGGGAGAGAAAAGCACCAGCGGAAGCTCGAGGCTCACGTAGCACACGCGTGGGAGCCTGGCTCAGGGAGGGTTGTGGCGGGGAGCCTTGGGCGTGAGCCGCAGCAGGGAATGGTCTTGAATGTGTGTTAGATTCTTCTCAGACAGTGGGGCTACATCCAGGGTTCAGCACGCAGGAGGGCACCGAGCCCGTGCGTGTGAACCTGGGCCCCCGTACACAGACTCTTGGAAGGCTCACGGGGATGGGAAGCTGTGGTGACAGAGTAACACCACCCGAGACCTCCACCTCCTAGTCCCCGGAAAGAACCCATGAATGTCTGACCTTTCATGGCAAAAGGGCCTTTGCAGATGCGATTAAATTAAGGGCCTCAGGACAGGGGTTGTATCCTGGGTGACCTGGATGGGCCAGCGTCATCACAGTGGTCCTTATGTGAGGGGCAGGAGGGTCCAAGTCAGAGGGCATGGAGGATGGAGCAGGGGTCAGAGAGATGCCACTGCTGGCTTTGCAGACGGGCAGGGCCATAAGGCAAGGAACGCCGGCACCGACAGAATGAACAGTTGTGCCCACACCTTGACTTTAGCACAGTGAGACCTGTGTCTAACTTCTGACCTCCATGACTGCAAAAGAATAAACGTGTTGTTTTAAGCCACTGAATTTGTGGTCATTTGTGGCGGCAGCCATCACCGTGGCCGTAGGAAACTCACGCAGAGCCCAGTGAGCAGAGGAGGAAAGCGAGGCCCGGGAGTGGGCGGTGGGAGCCTGGGTTCTGCCGAAGGGCTGTGCTGCCCCCCGACTCTCCCCACACCTGGCCTCTCTCTGGCCCTTCCCAGTCAGTCCCAAGCCCTGGCCTTCTTGGGGGGAGCTGCACCGCCTGAGCACGGCAGGGACTCTGGGGTAAAACCCCAAGGATGAAAATAGCTCTGCACCTTGCTCGGGTGAGTTTCTGCTTCCCCACCCGCCACGAGGTCACTGGCTTACAAAGCCACTTCCTCCTGCTCGCTCTGCCAGCCTCATCTGGGCTGGCACTGGCCTTCTCTCCTGCTGCCACCGTCCCGGGCTCCCTGCTGTCCCCCCACTCTCAGCCTCACTGGGGTCGGTCTCGAAAAAGTTCTCCTTGGAAAAATTTCTGACGTGTTCCCAGGCCAGGCCGCGGCTGGGGATTTCTGGGGCAGAGGATTTTTTCTTTCTTTCTTTTCACTAGTAAGGTCTTCCTCGTTTTGAGGTTAAAGTCGGCGTTTCCTTTCTCTGGGTGTGAGATTCAACCATGAAGCTGTCACAGCCAAGAAGATATTTCCACTCAAAACCACTGTTAGTGCAGAGCTTTCTCAAGAAACTTTCCTTCGCTTACCTTTGAAGAAGAGACCAAAAAAAAAGAGAAGAAGAAATTTTCCTTTGCTTCCCTCATGGTCTTGGGCCTGAGCAAAGGTGATCTGTAGTTGGAAAATCTGAATGACATCATCAGACACACTGTGTTAGGTTGTGTGGGAGGAAAAGAAGTATTTTTAAATGAGGCTTATAATTTCTGTTTCATTTCAAATAGGATTGCTTTAAAAATGCCAAGGGTGTAAAAACAGCTTGTGCGTAGAGAATCGGACGTCACGGTGGCTGACTGTGTGTCCAACTACTCCTTGTCACGTAGTGGGGGCACTCAGGGGATGTTTGTTGAACAACAAAATGGATGAATGCGTGAGTGGGTGAGCCATGAATTCTGAAGCAACTGGAATGTTCTGGAACTGATCACTAGTGTCTCCCGTTAATGCCATCCCGCATTCTCACTTTGAACTGGTCATCGGGTGAGAACTAGTTACCGCGAAAGTCTCCAGGTGACCCTAACTCTTGCCGAGTGGGGACCAAGATGCATTTCGGCGTAGTCAGTTCAAACCCCACGACCTGGAGGGCCAGGCCGCAGCAAGCTTTTGGCGCGAGTCCCTTTTCCAATTCTGGAGAAAACAGACGCAGCAGCACTGAGGCTTCAGCTCACTGAGCATGCCAAGGACCAACGCGCTCTGTGGGCACTTTAGTTTGTAGGGAAAATAAGTGTGTATCGTGGTGACGACAGAGCACCTTCCCAATTATGAAGGGAGCTCATGTTTGTTGAGAACCTACCTCAATCCTCCTGGAGAGGCAGGCCCAGAGCAGGCAGGCCATTCCCGGGATGCTCCTTTGATGACAGTGTTGTAGGGTCACGCATGGTCCTGGCCCCACATCAGTTAGACGTGTTATAAACGGCAAACACCAACTGTGGTTGAGTTAAGCTAAATGGGACCTTGCTGGAAGGATGCCGGGTGGGTGGAAGCCAGTCCCTCTTCCCTTGCTTCTCGGGTCCTGGTTATAGAGTCAAAGCCAGGTGTGCGGACACCTGGTGAGGCTGAGTCACATGGCTGCACCCTACCTGCAAAGGAGGCTGGGAAAGTGAGTGTCTGGCCTTTTCCACTCCCCTCTCTCAGGATGGGAAATCCCCTACCTGCCGAAGGGCTCTGACAGCCGGGTGGCCCCAAATTAATGACAAATACCCACCACAGCATAACGATGGGTGTCCCATGCACACTGGGTAAAAGAAAGTGACCAGTAACTTACCTCCTGGATATCTTTGTTCAATTGTGTAGATGGCCTGTCTGGTGTCTGAGAGTGTCAGGAGGGAACTCAGAGCAGGAATTCACAGCATTTTTCTCTTGGTAACCTGCTTTTGAACATTGACATTTGTGGCCAATCACCTGAAAAATTAAAAGCCTCAATAAATAAATTGGTCAAAAGAGCATTAGGGGATGACTACAATTTAACATTCCCTTTCTATGTCCACATGTCTATGTCACACCCCCTTCCATCTATCCCAGGGCCTTGGCACATGCCACTTCCTCTGCCTGGAATCTACTCCCTTTCCTTCTGGACTGGTTAACTCCTGCTTCCTTCAGATCCCATCTTTAGTGCCACTTTAGGAAAATCTTTCCATATTAGGACTGTTCCCCCAATGCACACTCACGGAGCTCACCACCTGTTAGCACATGTTTGTGAGTTTTTCTTTTTAATTGTGGTATCTCCTCTATGAGACAACAAGTTCAAGGAGGATGAGACTGTATCTGTCTGTGTTCACCGCTGTAGCCCCAGAATGTGTATCCCAGAGTACCTGCAGCACCTGGCATACAGCAGGTGCTCAGCTCAGTAAACATCTGTTGAATGAAATGAGTGAATCAGCAAAACTTGGGCATTAGCCATCCTGGACACGGTGGAATTATAATTCTCACCACTGAAGTGCATATTATCTTGTCTTTTTTTAAAGTTATTTTTCTTAGGGGGCATTTAAGAGTTCATTTCAAGGGAGGGGAAATGAAATGTTTGGGTTCACTAATTTGGGATTTCTAATCCTAAGTCCATGTCCCAGCCTCATCAGTCTGGATTTTATCAAAACAAAGTGAGAGTTAAACTAGAAAGGCGTGAGCCTTGTTGGTTCTGTAGCCCCACGACGCAGATTCATAGTGTCTCAGAGACAATATGGTTCAATACTCTTCTTCGGGCAGAACTCCCCTCTGTGGCATTTCAAACAGTTGGTGTTCCAGCTCTCTACTGCTGCAAAGCTCTCTGCTGCAAGCTCAGTGGTATAAAACATCCACTACTTTATTCTATCTCCTACCTTTGTGGGTCTGTGGCTTAGGCTGGGCTCAGCTGGATGGCTCTTCTGCTCCACACAACATCGACTGGGGTCCCTCCCTGGGACTCAGCGGGTTGATGGACTGCTCTGGGGGGCCCAAGGTGGCTTCGTTGATGGGATGATGGGAAGGCTGGCTCAGCTGGGCCCTCTCTGTCTCCATGTTGTCTCAGGGCCACTCAATGTGGTGTCCCTAGCAGGGTAAATAGTGGCTCAGGACACCAACGGGGGCAGAAAGAAGAAGCTGCCAGACTCTTAAGGCTCAGGCCTGAAAACTGGCAGCATCGGTTCTACCTAGTCTATTGGTCAAAGCAGGCACAGAGTCCACCAGATTGAAGAAAGGGACATAGACCTCAGCCTTTAAGGAGATGGGTATCACAGAATTTATGGGCATCTTTAATTCACCATCATTAGCCATTCTTAGACCTGAACACTTGGCATGATGGGGAGCTCAGTTTTGTGTAGTGTTGCTGCCTATTCCATTGCAGGGAGACTGGGACACTGGAAAGTTTATCTTTCCTGTAGAGTGGTTTCCTGCCTCCCTATTGTTTTACGATTTGTCTGGGTCTATCTGCCTGGATCCCACATTAGCAGCTTCCTCTTTCCCAGAATAGCTGTTTGGACCCTGCCTCACCTGAGAGCTCCCTGTTGGTTAACTATAGTCTCCACCTTTTGTGGGTCTAACACAGGGCCCTGTGCTCTTGGGCCACGCACTGTCTCAGCTTTACGGGGTACGGACTCCCAGGATCGGCGTTCTGTCTGTGGGGGAGCCCTTTCCGATGACCCCCTGCCAGCGTGGGCAGAGCCAGAACTCGCATCTTGCTCTGAGTCTGAGTGAGTCCAGATCTGCAATGTAAGCACTTGGCTGCGTCGCCTGTCAGATTGGTTCTGTTAGCCCTCCAGTGATGTGTGCTCAGAAACACAGTTCGTTCATTCACTCACTCTCATTCATTCATTCATCTGTCCACCCATCACCCATCGTCCATCTGCTAAACCAAGTGCGATGCCAGGCTCAGGGTCAAAGGAGTCACCCCTGCCCTCGAGAGCCCTACGGCCTTGGTGACCCCTCCCAATCCCAACCCATGTCCTGTTTGGAGCCACTAGGCCTTTGGGGTTTGGGTCTGTCTCTCCTGAGTCTCTCTGGCTGCGCTGTGCTGGGTATAGATGTTGGCTTAAGGTTGGACCATCACATTTGCATTTCTTACCCTTTTGATCTCAGTTTTGCAGAGGAAACTTTTCTGGAAGCCTTGAAAAAACTGAAGAAAAAAACCATGCAGGAAATTGTGTCTTGTGTTCTTTGTAGCGAAACTTGCGCTAATTTTGAACCCAGCTTTGTTTTTCTTTATTTTTAAACTCTGAATCTTAAGTGCAAAGAAAGAAGCTTCCCCCAGTGAAGCAGCAGCCTCGGCCGTGGACCTGCAGTGGACGGTGGGGCTGAGAGAAGCCCGGGGGTGGGGGTAGGGAAGATGAATGCGCACAGAGAGCCTGGGGCAGGGCCCAGCACATGGGTGGCTCAGCACCAGTGCCGTCACTATCCTGAGGCAGGCTCGCAGATGGCTGGCGTCAGCCAAACGTCAAGGCAGGTGAATGACATGATTTCCGATGCTGGCCATAGCCGGCTATAGCTGGGAGGAGGCACGACGTGCGGGCTATGAGTGCTGCTTGGTGACAGGCGGCCTGGCTGGGATCCTGGGTCTGCCACCTACCAGCTGCTTGACTTTGGGCAAGCGACCCCTCTCTCTGGGTTCTGGCTGCCTCATCTGTAAAGTTGGGTGACATTGATAGTATCTGTTCCTCAGGGTTGCCACGAAGGTAAAAGGAACACATCCAAGTGATCTTCCTAGGGGCTGTGAATTACCCGGCACTTTTGGCCCCTGCCCGGGAAGTAAAGCAGGTGCAGGTGGCCGGAGAAAACTGTCAGGTGAAGGGATTCGGCGTGTCCAGCTGGCACCAGAGGGGTGAGGCGAGGAGAATGGGGGGCACTGTATGGGGTCTGGTGTGGGGAGTTCAAGAGAGACACCCCTGAGCAGGGCTTGTGCCTTTTCAGGTGTGCTGGTGGTGTCACCAGGAGGGATTCAGGTCTGCATCTCCTGGGGTTGAGCTTCCCCGGGTTAGGCCTGGGAATTCTCACATGACCACATCTACTTCCTAGATGCAGCTACCACCCTTGGCTAACAACTTTCAAGTCCGTGTCTTTAGCATCAATGTGATGGATTCTGGAATGGTCTAAGGAATGCCCTGTGCCCAGATGGCCTGCAAACCCCTCACACTCAAAATGTGTCAACCCAAAGTCCTTACTGCAGCCAAACCCCTCACCTGAAGCCTGCTCCTCCTGGCCTTTGTGTCCCAGTTAAGGACAGCTGCGGACACTGGGAGCCTGGCTGTCACCCTGCTGCCCGCTCCCCAGGCCCTACCATCTCTAGCCTGGACTATGCCATAGTGGGGTAACTTTGGATGCCATTTCTGTCCAGACTGTGAGATCTGGATTATCAGCCTCAGGGGGCTCTGGCTAAACTGCAGCCCTCCTTCCTCGCCTGGTCCTCTCCCAGGACGTGTGCTGAATTTTGTATCTTTATCCTCAAGAGGGACCCTGTTTAAGTTGTTGAAGCAGCAGGCCCACAAACCTAGATCCACTCTGGGCCAGCCACTGGGCCCTGACAATCTCAGTTTTCTCATTGTTAAAATGGGAATGATAAGATACGCCCCCCTGCACAGCTGTAACTGTCAAGGAGATGGGGCAGTCAGTTCCCAGCGTGATGTGGGTGGGATGCTCAATGCTGCAAAATGTTGTTTGGTTGATAGAATAAATAGGTGCTCAATAAATCACAGCTATTAGAACTAACAGTACCACTTGATGGGCATGCTGACTTAACACCTTGTAACCTGGTGGGGTGGACATTACTGGTGCCCCACTTTACAGATGAGGAAACCGAGGCTCAGAGGCGAGAAATGATTTTGTGTGTCAGGCACCTGCCCACTGGCGGAGCCAGGTCTGTGTGGCTCAGGACGCTGACCCCTTTCTGGGACGGGATTGTCTCCCCAGTGCGGCCATTGAGAGTGGATTTTGCTGCTAGAACATTCTTGCCTCTCACAGAGGCCAGAGAGCCGCGTGAGCTGCTCCGGCTCCTGTCCCTGGCCCTTCTCGTTTCTATTTCAGCTCTTCTCATTCTGAATTTCGTTTCGTCTCAGGTTCCTACCTTGATACTCTCACAAGGGTAGAGATGAGTTTCGGGACCGTGCACGTCAAGGTAGTTCCACAGCGACGAGATGCCTGCTCACAAGATGACTCACACACCTGTCTGATAAGAAAAGTGAAAACGCGAAGTTGAAAAGTAAAGAAACCCAGCGACTTCCTGAATCCAGCTCTCCACGTCCTGCCCTAAGGAACAAGCGCCTGCTGAAAAGGAATCAGTGGTGGAAGTCCCACGTTTCACTGGCGTTGGAAGGGGAACCGGTCAGGGGAGGTTTGGTTTCAGGATCTCACCTCACCTGCATTGGGGGCCTGGTGGGGGGGTCTCCCAGCAGGGAGGTCATACTGCCCCGGACCCCAAGGGCAGACTGTGCTGCGTTTGGCCAGGGTGGCCCCGGCCTCTCTTGGCCACCTGCTCTGGGCAGCAGATGCCGCGTTTTCCTGAGCAGCTGCCGGTGTTGCCGTGTGGCAGAGCCACGCTGTTGCGACACTCGCCTCTGAGGTTTCTGTGGCCCCTCTGGCCAGAAGCTGGCCCAGGTGCTGTGGGCAGGACATGTGCGAGAGACTGAATTAGACCCCCTTGGAGAAAACACATCCCGTAACTGACACCGAAGCCCGAGTCTGCCCTTGGACTGGGCTGGCATGCAGTGAAGTCTCGTCTCTCTGGCCAGGCAGTCGGGGTCTGACGCCTGCTTTCTCTACACACGTGCCGGGCGACCTTGGCAAGCCACCTCTCAGTGGGCCTCAGTTTCCTCACCTGTACAACAGGGAAATCAACAGGACCTACTTCTTGGGGGGACTTCAGGGATTGAGTGAATTAAACCTGCAAAGGGCTCACAGTTGTGACAAGCAGGACATGGAATAAATGCATAATAAAATGCTATGGGGTCAAGTGGGAGCAGGAAGGATCCCTAAAATCCCACCCAAGACAGAAGGATCTGTTTCACCTGTTTAAACACTTTATTGGGAAATAGTTTTAAGTGGCAGAAAAGTTATAAGAACGGTACAAATACTGTCATACTTTTTACCCAGATTCATGGGGTTTTTGTAACAGCTCTATTGAGATAGATTTTATACACCCTACAATCCGCCCATCTGCCATGCACAATGCTGCGACCCTCACCGTGTTCTCAGACTTGTGTAACCACCACCACGGTCCGTTTTAGAACAATTTATCCCTCCTCCCCTCTAAGAAACCCCTTAGCCGTCACCCCTCACCTATCGTTAATATATTTTTCCAAGTGTTACGGCTTTTATGCATCCTTTAAACCTGTGGTTTCTGATGTTTTTGAGTCTTGGGACCCCTTTAAATATTAACATACTCTGCAGGGGCCTCGTGTCCATTTAGTCATTCAGCACAGTGTTGGGCACCTGCCGTGTGCCAAGCCCAGTACAAGGAGCTATGGTTGCAACAGAGAGCAAAACAGACGTGGCCCCTCCAGTCACCTGGGAGAGGGGACAGACACAGTCAGTTGCTGAGAGGAACCTGCAATGACAGCATGGAAGGTGCTAGAAATGATCTAGGGAAGGAGTTGCTGGAGAAGGGCGCCGAGGACCTGCCCGTGCCTGGTGAGCGCAGGCTTCCTGGGGGGGCGTCTGCCGGTGAGGGAGGTAGGAATGCCTGCACAGGGGTGGCATTCGGGAAGCCACTTGGCCAGGAAGGATGCTCCTTGGGAGAACTGGACGGAGGCCAGTGTGTCGCTGGAGGGTGGAGGAGGAGGCCAAAGAGGGGAGAGCTGAGGTCGAGGTGTGTGCCAGGGAGACCAGACCACCGGGGCTTGTAGAGGGTTCGTGTTTCATCTCCATGGACTGGGACTCTTCATAGTTAGATGCTGTGCTGGATTCTCTAAGATGCTCTGGCTAACAGATGTGTTGTTGATTAATCACAGCCACTTCTCATTTATCTGAACAACAGCCAGGTACACGTGCTTGAGAAAGAGGATCTGCGATATGAACTCCTTGGGAGGCCTCCCTGGCCTACCAGTTGGCCTCCACCCTGGTTCTTTCCGGGTAATTCACAATGCACAAGAACATATTAAAGGGTCTGATAAGTCCTGCAGCAAAGAACGGTGCCTCCTAAACTCCACAGTCCAGGGAACCCTTTTAGTCCATTACACCCATGAAACTTACAAAACTGGTGCTCTGTGGAAAACGCTTTGTAAAACATGCTTAATTCTGCAAATGAGCCAGCTGAGGGGTGGGATGGGGAAATGCCTAAGACACCGGCCGGTCTGTGACTTCAGACACGGAGGGGAAGGCCACTGTGAGAAGTGGGAATCATAGAACAGTTTTAAAAGGGTTCGCTCTAGTTGCTCTTGAGGAAGGAGGAAGGCGCCCCTGACCCCTGGAGCCACCTGGAGCCCCCGGCCCGGCCGCATCGGTCTCCTGTGGGACGTAGACCATTTCAGGAACACCAACTGCGGACAAGGTCACTCCGAGATCCTGATAAAGTGAGACAAAAACAGTTCCCTCTGCTGCCCAGAGAATACCAATTCTTACCCTCTCAGCTAAAATGGGGGACGGCTGCTTCTTGACAATTACAGCTTTCTCCTCCTGCCATCTGCCCTCTCTAGAGATGGCAGTGATCGAGTCACCCAGCCAGACAACGGCCCCCATTCTGACAGTTCCCAGTCTGCTGAACTTACTTCCCTAGACCCTACCCCACTCAGCCCAAATCCCACAGTGGCTCGTCCCAATGCCCTCTCACCCCGTAGCCCCCATGGGGGACGTTTGCCCTCGTGGCAGCAAGGAATAAACTGGCTCTTCAGCCACGGCGGCTCCTGGGGGCTCCGGCACTGTCAGAAATGCATGGTTCTTTCTGCTCCTGTATAAACAGAGCGTCTTTCTGAAAACACGTAGAATATACTTTGCAAAGATATTCATCGTGGCGAGGCCTGGTGCGAGGTGCTGTGTCTCCACAGTGAGCCACAGACCAAGAAGTGATGCGCAACCAGAGATGGAAGGATGCCCGCAGCCCAGGTCCAGGCTTGAACCCGGGTCTCTAACCGGAGGGGGGGTTTCTTCCAGTGTGGTCCCCCTGCTGCCAGGGTGCAGGGACCAGGAAGGACAGCTGCACTGTATGCAGCGTGTGCTGCTGGGGAGGATTGTCACATTCTCGGCTACGGGGAGGACGTTCGCGTCGGGTGTCTGTGTTTCCAATCCAGGCTCCGTCCCTTCCTAACTTAGTGACTTTGGGTGAGTTCCTCCACGTTCCTGAGCCCCACTTTTCTTGTCTAGGAAGTGGGGGTGCCAGCAATATCCACAACTCGGGCTTTAGGATTTAAGTAGACAGTGGATATTAAGTGCTCAGCTAGTGTCCTGTCGGCCAGTGGTGACGGCCACCGTCACTGTCACTGTCTAATGATAAAGGTGATCTGCACCAACCCTTGGTCAGTGTCTTTCTAGGTTTGTTCCCATTCTCAGCCCTTTGGGCTGTCCTATGGGATCACCTGGAGAGCTTTAAAAGATCCTGACGCCTGGGCCCCACCCCCGAGATCAGGAATGAACTGGGCCACCAGGGTTGGGAGCAGCGGCCCTGGATCTGCCGCTGAGAGAAATGGGACGTGGTTTCCCTCCTGCTTGGCTCACCAGCCCTGCTGAGTGGCAGTGACCGTGCACAGGGCCAGCACAGTCTTACAGCCCCAGGGCTGGGGCCATTGTTAGAGGTGCCCCGGGCTGGCTGCTCCCACGGCCGCTGGACGCCTGGGGACTGGCATCGTAGGGAGGAGGCCAGCACCAAACCCCAAATCCCTCCTGTAGGAGATAAAAGTAGCTGCCGTTTACTGGGTGCTTCCGATGTACCAAATGTCACTGGGCACTGCATATGTGTGTTCCTTTAATACCCACAACGCTGAGAGGTGTGTGAATCAGTTTCCAACCGCTGCTGTTAACAGATGACCAAAACCTTGGTGTCTCAGAATAACACACGTTTATCTTACAGTTCTAGGGGTCAGAAGTCTGATATGGGTCTCGCTGGGCTAATGCCAAGGTGTCACCCACGTGTCTGGGCTCCGGCCACACCCTCCATCTTGAAGCCAGTGATGGCCAGGTGAGCCCTTTTGTCACGTCCCTCTGCTTTCTCTTCTGCCTCTTCTTCCGGTTTAAAGGAGCTGTGGATTACACTGGGCCTGCCTGGGAAATCCAGGATAATGGCTCTATTTTAAAATCAGCTGATTAGCAGCCTTAATTCCATCTTTGACCGTGGTTTTCCCCTGCCCTGTAAGCCAATCAGTCACACAATCCCGGGGATTGGGGCGTAGACACTTTTGGTGGGACCCCTGCCTGCCACAGTACGTTCTACTTGTTTCCATTTCACAGAGGAGGAAACTGAGGGTCAGAGTGATTAAGAGGCTTGCCTGAGACCATGTGACGAGCGAGGGCTCTAGAGAGACCCTTCGTGTGCAGGTCTGGGTACCACCCTTCTCTGTCCTCTCTCTCTGCAGGCCTGACTCAGGCTGTCCGTGACACAAGGGCTCATCCCGCTCCTGCAGCCTGAGGAGATGCAGAAACCACACGTGAAGCCGGGGCGGGGGCCGTGCTCTCCTCCCTCAATTCCCAGCCCCCACCCCGCCGTGCAGATGGGCTCCCACCCAACGCCACGCCACACCCTGCCCCAGCCAGTTTCTGTTCATTTAATCCGACCCGGGGAGTGTTGAGCGGGACCAGCTGGGGACAGAGGGGGGGAAATGTGAGGAACCGTTAAGACGCCGGAACCTGGCTGGAATGGTTCCTGCTGCCTTTTACTTTTAAGTTTGGAGATTAATTATTTTTAAGCCTCTTTGGTGGCTGGTTTTCTGCCTGTAGGTCCATCTGGGGTGGGTTTGGGAGTGAAGGCTGCAGTGTCAAAATTCCCCAGCATTTTGGGCGACATGTCAGATTTGGAAGGAGCGAGCTGAAATTACAGAATAGCATCTTTAATGAGGCGTTTCCGCCTAAGGTGATGCGTATTGGCGCCAGCCTGAAACAGAAGGAATAAGGGAAGTGACTGAGGCAGGGTCTCAGGGCTGGCGGCAGACACTGGAGCCCACCTGCCAGGATGCGGCCCGAGGGGCCTGCCTGGCCCAGGCTACAGAGCGGGAGCATCGCGTTGGGACTTGAACTCTGGCCTCTGTGGCTTGTCTGGGGTAGGGGACAGGCTGTGGCCTCACTCAGGAGACCCCTCCCAGCTCCCTTTCTTCCCCCTCATGGATATTCTCTTGAAGACACACTTTCCCTCGGAAGGGTCCGGCAAACACCTGAAGGTGGAGTGATTGGCTTATTGGGGACACTGGGGTATGTGTCCCTTTCTCTATCTTTTCAAGAGCGTCTGGGGCCTTACTGGGACAGTCCGGGGCTCAGACCCGTGCCAGAATCACCTGGGAGCCCCATAGACACACCTGTCTTTTCCGCCCCAGCTGAGAGCAGTGGGCAGCGAGGAGGGTGTTGCAGGGCGTGGCAGGCTCTGGCTGGCTGCCACTGGGGTGTGCAGACTGGGGACCACTGGGAGAGGAGCCGGAGCCTGTTTAACTCATCCAGGGTAGAGGCCGGAGGCACTGACCTCAGGCTAGAACTCCCACCCTGTGCCTTACACGGATGGAAACTGGGCATGAGGGGGAGGCGGGTGGTCCCTGTTAGGGATTAGGAAGGAACCCCTGGTGACCCAAATGGCGGATTTCAGGCAGAGGCCAGGAATGTATTTTGGGTGAGACTTTTTTTCAGGTGTTCTGCAGGAATATGTAACCCTCACTCTAGACATCTAGCTATGCCTTGGGCATGGAGGCTCTTCGGGGGACCTGAGAGTGCATGTCGCCCCCTGGGCTGCACAGGAGTGGTGGGATGCCCAGGCCCAGGGTGTGGCATCCTAGCTGGCTGGGTTCCAGGGGGCCGTGGCAAGAAACCCGGAGCCGTGGTGGGGGCTGGCGTCAGGAGGAAGGGAAACCAATCTTTCTCGTTGCCTCCCCTCAATCTGCCATTGGTTTGGTGTGAACACATTTCCCCCCTTAATTTTTTTAAATCATAAAAATAATACAGCAACCGCATTATATAAAATCTGAAAAAGGAAAAAAAGAACTGTTCCCCACATTCCTCCCCCACAAACCCAGCAGCTATCGGTTTGCATTCAGGTGCCAGACCGTATTTTTAACTAGGATTTTTTTAAGCTTATTATATCATGGAGGAACCTTCCTGTCATTCAGAGTTTGGGGAGCAGCGTGCCAACATCTGAAACAGTCCCTGCGTGGCGATCACTTAGGCCATTGGACATTCCTGGTCGTTGGGGATAACAGTGCCAACGCCCAGGGGTGGACCCCCGCTCTGTCCTGTCACTCCGCAGGCCCCACAGCGGGATGACGTCGCTCTGGGAGCCCAGTGGTGCTGAGCTGCCCTCTGGGTGGCCTGAGCCACACTTGTCCCAGACCCAGACTTGGATCTCTCAGCTCTGAGGTCTTGATCCGAGTATCACACAGATGACCAACCAGACACAATCTGCTGCCTCCAGGAAATTTTTTCTCCTTTGTAACAGATTAAGGATACACAGATACTCCACTGACCCAAGGGGTGAGATATACCAGCTTAAAAGGCAAAGAGGTTGAATCAGCGCCTGCTGCCCAGTGCTTGAGGACAGGTTCCCTTGAAACAAAACTGACTTCCTGGTCAGGCTTGGCTCCGGTGGCAGCACCTGCTGGCCGGGTCCTGCGGGCAGTGGGACCAGGCGAGGGGCGGAGGAGAGCGCAAGCCTAGGTTCACTCCCTGAGATGAGTGTTCTCATGCCTACAGTGGTAACAGCAAGAGTTCCCCTCTCCTAGGCTGTTGTTGGTAAAGATGGGTGGGAAGGCCACGAATAAGCTTTTTCAGTGGGAATGAGCATCTCACCTGCTTGGAAAGGTCCATTCAAGAGGGCGAGGGACGGTGCTCCTCCCTGCGTTTTATTTATGTGGTTGGAGTGGATGAGTTCATGTGGCCTGGGCCCTGTCGGGTCCCTCGGTGCTTTCCGCCTGGGCTCCATGGCACAGGGCCTCGATTAGTCACCTCTCGTTCCAAGGACCAGGATTGCCTCACTGTCCTGGGGTGTCCCGGGAGAGCACAGGAGGTGCCCTGAGTCCAAGGTGGGGGGCTGACCAGGTAGAGGGGATTTGACCTTATCCTGCCAGCAATTGGCTCAGTCTCTGAAAGACTCCAGGCCTCAGTTTCCACCTCTGCTGACCAGGGAAATGCCTGCCCTGACGAGTGTCTCAGGTGGGCACAAGACCCCAGCGAGGACGCACACGGGAAGGGCACGAGGGCTGCACAAGTGCAAGGTGGGGGTGGAGGTGCTCCCAAGGGCAGCCCCCACGTCCAGAGGGCTCCTGGTGGGCCACGTCTTTCCAACCAGCTGTGTCTGATTTAATCTCGCGACATCCTCGTGGACTTGATGGACATCATCATCACCATTTTATAGCTGGGGAAACTGAGGCTCAAAGAGGTGGAGGGCTTTGCAGTCAGGCCACAGTAAATGGCAGAGTGGCAATTTGAGCCCCAGGGCTGTCTGACTCGAGAGCCAGCACTTTTAGCTGTGGGTTGAGGTGGGGGGCAGCAAACATCCCCACATTCTGCTGCTGTTCTTGGGACAGCCTGACCCACCCTGGATGGTGGAGGCTGTGGAATGTTCCACGTGAGCAGAGATCGGGGCCTCATCCCCAGTGGTTCCAGCTCTGTGGGTCTTAGAGGGGGCCTGGGGATCTGACGCTTGGGGAAACCACTGCAGTGGAAGGATCAGACCTCCCCTTGCCTTCATCTTCCCCAAACTCTAACCACACGGTGAAGACATCTGATGGGGAATGCGCCGGCACCTGTGTAAGCCACAGTTTCTTCCCCACATGAGTAGGAACCGGTACCAGGAAATCCTACTTTCGTGGGTGCTAATTAAAGGAGACAAACCCCTATGGAATCTTAGATCTGGAAGGACACCGAGCAATCATGCAATGCTCGTGTTTTTTTTTAACTTTAAAAATAGACTTTATTTTTTAGAGCAGTATTATGTTCACAGCAAGACTGAGTGGAAAGTACAGAGAGTTCCTGTGTGCCCCCCGGCCTCGCACGTGCACAGCCCCCGACTGTCAGCATCCTGCACCAGAGTGGGACGTTTCTCACAGTCCCTGAACCTGCATGGCACCTCATTATCACCTGGAGTCCACAGGCTACATCGGGGATCCCTCTTGGTGCTGGACATTCTACGGGCTGGGACAACGTATAGGGACGTGTATCACACAGAATAGCCTCAGTGCCCTGCACACCCTCTCTGCTCCACCTAGTCATCCCCTCCTCCACGGCGCTGTTCAAACTGCAGAGTCCAGCTGTGGTCAGATGCATCCGACCCACAGAATAAATGCAGCAGCCTGCTCAGAGCATCTGCTCTAATAAAATATGGGGGGTGGAAATAAAGAAACATAACTGGTCGTTAAAAATGTTTTATTAAAATAAAAAATAATGTCTTGTGACGTAATTGCAAACTACACAAGAATTTTAAAGAAAAGACCAGATACTTCAAAGAAATTGGGGGCTTTGAAAGTGGTATGCTGGTAGGAATTTAACAACTGGCTCTCTGGGAAACAAAAGCATTTGCCCATTGCCATGGTGTAAATCTCCCGCCGTGGCTGATTTCCAGCTACCACTGCGATGGCCCTACACGCAGAGCTGGGCAGAGATGGGCACAGGTGGCTCTCCGGGCTGGTGCCAGCTGGTACACCTATATCAGGTGTTGTTTTGGGCACTGGAGATGCAGAAGTGAGTGAGGCAGTGCCCCAGTGGGGCCCAGAGGTGCTCCTGGCGTCACAAGAATATTAAAGGAAGTGCAATGCAAAACAAGACTGCATGGAGCTTTCTGGATTTTTCTGCATGCCTTTCTCAGGCTCTTATCATGCTGCACGGCAGTCGTCTGTGACCCCTCACGAGGCAGTGAGCTTCTCAGGGTGGGGCTAGACCTTGTTTCCTCTCCTGACTGCACACCTAGTGCAGGAACCGATGCAGGACAGGTGCACAGTCGACGTTCACGGAACCAAACAGGGCTGCACTGCCTCCTCCCTGCGGGGATTTTGACTTTTCTTTCTTGGCAGTGACAATAGAGTTATGTGAACACATCCGCCCTTGGGGCTGGTCTTCCTTAACGTCACCAACGGTAAAGTCACTTGCAAAGAAGTTAAACTGGCTCTGGAGGGTTTGAACCAAAGGCTACATCAGGGGAAAGATTGAGTTTGGAATCTGGCCAGCATGGATTCAGATCCCAGCACTGCCACACTCACGGAGTGGCCTTGTGGCAATCCCCTCTCTGAGCCTCAGTTTCCCCATCTTTACAATGGGATAAGATGGCTTCTCTGCCCAGGTTGCTGTGAGGACTAGCAATGAGGTATTGAAAGTGGCCTACCTCTGGCACAGAGGGGCACACAGAAAGTTTTACAAACATAATTGAGGCTGCAGACATCATTTTAGCGGGAAATCTCAGCGTGCTGAATGAAAAGGGACCTGGGAGATGATCCAGGTTTTAACTTTCGAGATGAGGGAACTGGGAACAGAGAGGGGAAGGAACTCGCCGAGTGTCATCCAGCCAGTGAGCACCGACATCAGAACTCAACCTGTGGCAACCTGCCAACCTTTTCCAGCGGTTGTGCTGGACAGTTGCAGATTTTAGGGGCATCTCGAAGGTACTATCTGAACTCCTGCTTCAGGGTGGCTTACTCTGTCTTTTCAACCAGAGCAGTTCCTCTGTAGCACGACAGGATAACAGCTAAGAAAAAGCATGTTGCAAGCAGCCGAGTGCTGTGCGTCCTCGCCAATCACCAGACACTGTACTGACGCTCACGGCGTGCCAGGGGGTGTGCTAAGTGCTTGTGTACATCGTCTTATTCAGTCCTGACAAAAGGGATCTACTGTTATCCCCATTTTGTCCACAGGAAAACAGGAACAGAGAGGTGAGGTCATTTTCCAAAAGGTCACACAGCTGAGAACGGGCAGAGCTGACACCAGAACCTGGATCCAACTGACCTCAATTCCAACCTTTGATCACTGCCCTGAGCTGCCTCTTTGTGGCATCCTGGCTCTGTGGGCTGCTGGAATAAGGTCCACGAATGTCTGTGGCTGGTGGGTGTGTTCGCCACAGCAGCTGGGTGTACCTGTCTGCCATTGCTGACCAGTCCACATCTGAGTCTTCCAGAAGTTTCAGCAGGGCCCTCCATAACCCAGCGTGCTCTGGCAGAGCAACTCGGCCCGGGTCAGAAAAGGTAAGCGGACACTGTCTCCCTTGTGGACGAGACACAGAAGTTGAGTGCCTGGCCACCTCTGGCATGGAGTCCCAAGGGTCAAGACCAAAATACTCTCCTGGCCCTTGAACTTCATCCTGCCCCACATCCCCTGGGCCCCACCGACGCTCCTGCACTTCCCAAGACGTTGAGCCCGAGCTGTTTTGTGGGAGGGCAACAGGGCAGAGATTTGGATTCACTTTGGAAACATCTGGCTCTTCAAGACATTTTGTGGGAAACTCGTATCCACCTACCTTTGGGTCCTTGGCTGAGTCTCTCAGAGGGTTGCTCCAGGTCCCTCGGGTTGGGGCAGACGACAGAGGAGCAGGTCGGAGGGGCTCATGCTGCTTCTCTAGGATTTCCACCACAGTGTGCTCAGGGGTCACTCTGGTGGGAAAGGAAGAGGGTGGGGTTTGAAATTGCCTTTGAATAAGAATCAAGGAAAAGTGAATCGTCCTCACAAAGGAAGTACCCGGGAAGGGCTGACTGAGGTGGAGGGTGGGGCCTACACCCACCCCTTGGCACCACGCTGAACTTCTCAAGGGCTAGAACCTTCCAGAAACGGAGGGAGGGGACGCGCCATCTCTGCAGGTGCACCAGCCTGGCAGGTGCGACCTGGGGGTTTTGTCAGGCGGCCTCTGGGATACCGCCGCGCGGGGGGTTCACGGGATGGGGGTTCCCGGTGCCGGGGACAAGTGGGGGTTGAAAGCCAGCTGCAACCCTCTCCCCGAGCTGGTGTCGTCCTGGAGGAAGGGCCACCTTTCCTAAGGCAGGCAAGGGTATCGTACGGGGTTCAGCTTCCCGGGCTTGTGCCAATAGCAGAAGTCGCGTCAAACAGACTTACAGGATCGGGACACTCATTATTTCACACAACAGGAAGTTGGGGCAGGCTTCAGGGTCGGCTGGTTCCGTGGCTCGAGGTGTCCTCGAGAACCCAGGTTCTTTCTGCCTCTCTGCTCTGCCAACATTGACTTTGGCTTTGTCCCCGGGCTGGTCGCAAGAAAGAGGCAGTGGTTCTAGGTGTCACATTCAGGTGACAGAATCCAGAAAGAGAAGAGAGACCACCTCTCGCATGGCGTCCTAGCGGAGTGACTTCCCAGAAGCCCCCTGGCCGACTGTGTCTTGCATTTCATTGGCCAGAACTGGGTCACATGCCCATTCCTGAACCAATCACTGTCCAGGCGTGGGATTGCAGGATTGGTTCGGATGAGTTACGGGGCGTGGTTGGAAGCTGGGCGCCAAACTCAATCTCCGCGGTAGCCTGAGAGACCGCGACTCTGTGAGGCCGCTGGGGCTCTCTCCTCTGGAAACCTGGGCCTCCCAATTCTTCTGTATTAAAAGGTACCGTCAGAGCAGACTCCCCAAAGTCTGCAGACTCCGGGTCTCGGGAGCTCAGCCCTGCTCCCCGCCGACCTTCAGCCTCCTCCTTGGCTGACTTCGGCTCTGCTGCGCCTCCTCCACAGGCACCGCCGGCGCTCAGCAGTCCGTCCCCCTGCTCGCGGGCGTCGTCGCTTTGCTTCCCTTCCCACCCTGACGCCGAGAGAGCCCTCAGCCAGGCATTCTCTCCCTGGCCCTTCCCGGCCCCTTGGATCCCCTACGTCATGTAAAACCTGCCTCAGGTTTTACGTCTTTGCTCCCATAAACCGCTCGTCTCTGAGGCTTTCCTCTCGACCTCAGACGGTCCCCACCCCGCCCCACTCCATCGTATTGTGACTTGGGAAAACGATTAGTGAACGCTTTGGTTCCTCTGACCATCTTTCCTTTCTCCCCACACCCACCACTTTTTTGTTATGAAAAGTTTCCAAACTTACGGAGAAGTTAAGAGTGGTGGACACCGGTATTTACCCGCTACCCACATTCGGCAGCTGTTGTCATCTGGCCGTATTTGCGCTTCTGTTTGTTGACCCACTTGAGGGAGAGTTGCAGGCACGTTGCTAGACCACGCGCAGACGTCAGCAGTGCCTGCCAAGAATAAAGACTTTCTCCTTCATAATCCCAATGCCATTATCACACCAAAGAAATGCGATATCATCTTCCATATCCAGTTTCTGTTAAAATCCCCCTGACGATACATCCATTGTTGGGATTCATTTGGATCTGAAAGGAAAGTTAATTTCTTCCAGCCTCTGAGGGGTTAATGAGGTTGCTCTAAAATGACCAAAAATGCACTGAAGAACGCATGCAACCTTCCCAGCCCGGAAGCTTCCTTATTCTCTTCTCCTCACTTACATCTCTCAGAGCTATTTTTTTTCCCCTTAGGTCATACCCAGGGCAGAAACCAGATGGCATTTTAATCCACAACCCAAGTGCCTCGGCCTGGGAAGGCTCCCCGTCCACGGCGTGCGATGATAACGTGTCTCCAGGCTCCCGGCAGCTTGCTCGGGAGTGGGTCCGTTCCTCCTTCTTAGTGTTGGTTCAGATTCTCTCCATGAGGGCGGGCTGCCCTCTGCCTCGTCTGCACACCAACGCTGAAGCAATAGTTCCTCCAAATCAAGTTTCTCAGTAACTTGTGTCGACTGCCCCTTTTCAGGGAAGTGGCCACAGGGTCTGTGGCCGTGGAACAGTGGTCACCCTCAGTCAGCAGGCAGCAGATGCAACAGTCTTCTAACAAACGTGTGGGAGCGTGACGATACTGTTCGCTAGCCTCACAACCAAGCAACAACAGCGATGATAATTCTTTTACTCATATGCTCGCGAGGGCCTCCAGCACGATGTTGAATAATTGTTGTTGAGACAGCTAACGTTTACAGGGCATGGCTACGTACCAGGCATGATTTACTCGATCCCTGTGAGGTAATGTTGGACACTGAATAACCGCTCCTCAAAGACGTCCACGTCCTGATCCCAGCACCTGGGATTGCTACCTTATATAGCAAAGGGAGAGAGAACACAAAAGATCTTTGCAGATGTGGCTAAATTGAGGATTTTGACATGGTGCTATTGCCTTGGATTACCTGGGCGGCCCTAACGCAATCTCAAGTGTTTCAGTAAGAGGGAGGCAGAGGGAGACCCCACACAGAGAAGAGGTAAAGGTGACGTGACCACAGAGGCAGAGATGGGAGCGCTGGGGCCCAAGCCCTGCAGAGCCAGCAGCCACCAGGAGCTGGAAAAGTCAGGAAATAGATTCTCTGTCCTGAAGAGCCTCCAGAGAAAGCGTGGCCCTGCTGACACCCTAATTTTGGCCCAGAAAAACTGATTTCGGACTTCTGGCTTCCAAAATCGTGGGAGAATAAATTGCTGTTCCAAGCCACCAAGTCTGCGGTAATGTCTTACAGCCTCCACAGGAAGTGAACACAGGTAGGTACGATGAACATTAGCCCCATTTCACACAGACACTGAGGCCGTTCCAGCGAGTGGTGGGGTAGCTGGTGTGGGAACTTCGGCCTTAACCCTTATGCCTTGTCTTATATTCATGTCTCAGCCCTCAGGCTGGAAACCGAGACTGTACTTTGCCAGCCATGAGGGGCGGGGGCGGGGAGACACTTTGTCCTCTCATTTAGTGAGGTGGGGTGAAGTACTTTGCAGTCTGGTGGTGGGGAATGAGGAAGAGCTGATCTTTTTTTTTTTTGAGACGGGGTCTCGCTCTTTTGTTGCCCAGGGTGGAGTGCAGTGGCCTCATCACAGCTCACTGCAACCTTATACTCCTAGGCTCAAGAGGTCCTCCTGCCTCAGCCTCCCAAGTAGCTGGGACTACAGGCTTATGCCATCATAACTGCCTGAAGTTTTTTGTTTTATTTTTTTGTAGAGATGGGATCTTGCTGTGTTGCCCAGGCTGGTCTCAAACTCCTGGCCTCAAGCAATCCTCCCACCTTGGCCTCCTAAAGTGCTAGGATTACAGGTCTGAGCCACCACATCTTAAGTAAACCCCTTTGATATGCAAATACTTCTGAGGGGGATTTGCTTCTCTGCTAATTCCTTTGCATTTTAGAGCAGATTACTTGAGAACAAGAAAGAGACATAGTTGGGGTCCCCATTTGTGGGTATGATGTTAAAAGAAGTGAGCCCCTGGGGGGCAGGAAAAAGACTATGAAAGACAGATTTCAAATACTTTACAATTTTGTGCTTACTCAGAGTTAACCCATTCCAAATAAAAGCTGATGGCTTCACAAGTCCACCAGCTCAGCAAGGTGGGAACCGTGTTGAGCATTCAGAATAAGGGAAGGCGCCGAGGGATATGGTGGTTCTTGCTGCTGTTGCTGTTTGTGTTGTTAATAGTTAGGTCGGGCGAGGGGATGCGGCAGCAGCAAATCTCAAAGGCGCAAGAGGAGCTTATTTACCGTACAAGCTGCGTGTCATGAGCCTGGGCTGGAGAGGGTCAGGTGGGGTGAGGCTGGGGGGTTCTCTTCCGCCGTCTGGAACTCACAGCCTCCTCAGCTGAGGGGCAGGAGAATCACACAAGGCCTTTTTGTTGCCCCCTCCTGCAAGTGATGTGTGTCACCTCCTCTGCCCTTATTGGTGGCTCTAGCCACATGCGCCCATCTGCCAGCAGGGGGCCTGGAGGTGTGAAGTAGCACGTGGAATACATGCTGGGCATTCCTGTGTCTGTCACCTTGTTATTAATAGATGTTTGTTGAATTTATTGAGGTACAGAGTGATTTCAATTAAATTCCTGTTATTAACAGTAAGTAGAGAAGAAAGCCGTTTCTGCTCCAACGAGCTCTCTCTCAGTGTAGCGGGGAGACATTAGAATACCGTGTGCAACACTGTGACTTTTAATCCCAGTGATGGTCATTGAACAATGAGTCCTTTGCCACAGACCCAGCAGCTCCCAGATTAAGCAATGAACTGCCCTGGCAGACAACTTGGCCTGCAAGTGCAGCAGCGGATATGACCACGAGTTGGTCACTTTGGCTGTGGCCTGTCCATCCAGCGCCCACAGCAGATTGGGGTCCAAGTACTGCAGACTGTGAGTGCCAGGCAGGCAAGGGCCATCGTTCTTATTTCTCTCTAGGCATGGAGAGCTTTCTAGATGCCACTGTGGGTTGATCCAGTAATCTGCTGCAGGTGTGTTGACCTTTAAGGATTGGGATGGTTCAGCTGATCGACTCTATCATCTATTTATCCATCTATTCATTTACTTGTCTGTCTGTCCATCCCCCACTCCTCCACTCCTCTAACCACCCATCTATTATCCATCCACACATCCATCCATCCACCCCTCCCTCCCTCCCTCCCTCCATCCATCCCTCCATCTATTCATCCATCTTCTTATCCACCAACAAACATTAGTTGAGTGTAAGTCTGGGGTAGAGTTTGAGGGGCTCAGGAAAGGTCAACAGCTGTGATGGCCAGGGGTAGGGGAACTCCAGGCTGGGAGGCCAGAGGCTCTGCAAGGAAGGTCATCACAGGCCAAAGTGTAGCCAGTCTAGGGGAAGTCAGGACCGAGCAAAGCTAAGAGAAATTTGGGAACAGGGAAACTCGAATGTCTGTGCTGGCAGCTGGTCTGCACAGGAAGCTCTGGTAGCAGGAGGTAGGGCTCTAAAATGTCAGGGCACAGCTGCCTTACAAGTATGTGGAGAGGGCTCGGGATAGTCAGGAAGAGGAAAGCAGGCCCCCAGAGCAGAGGATTAGCTGTAATAAGCAAGCCAGAAACTCAAGTCACCATAACTGGAGCATGAGGTGGGGAGCAAAGCTCAGGAACAAGGTGGAAGGATACCCGGGAAGCCAAGGCCACAGCTGGCACCCAGGGTCCCCCCTGATGAGTAGTAGCCCAGGCATGAATCTGAGACGCCGGGGCCTGGGTTGGAGCACCTGCCCGGGAGGGGCAGGCAAGGGAACCGCCAAGGTGTCAAATGGCACCGCTATGGGCACACAGGAGCAAAGAGCCAAGGGCCAGGCTTGGCGTAAGAGGGCTGGGCGAGGTCGCGAGGGGGCAGGATGGGCACCAGAGGCTTGTAATTCCACTTGGCGTTGAAATCAATCACACACATATTTAACGAGTCCGTGGTATGGGTGGGGCCTGGGGTCCCACATTTGTAACCAGCTCTTGGGGAGTCCCAATGGTGCTGGCTGCAGACCACACTTTGAGTAGCAGGGGTGCAAACAAGCCTTATCACAACTGATAGGGAATTAGGTGGGAAGTTTGGAGTAGGCTTTAAAAAATGTGGATCCTGAGGTTGGCTGGTCCAGGAAAGATGGAAAGCCAACCCTGGGATGAGGGACAGGTGGCCCCCAGCTTCTTCTTGGGACACAACCGAGCACACATTCTATCTCACCTCCCACTGTCCTGACCCTGCGCATGGTTTGCCGTGACACCACTCCTGGTGTGAGCTCTTGGAGCTTACGAATAAGATCCAATATCAGCACAGGTCTTTTTAAAATGATGTCTGAGTTGCTCTTACATATTCAACAGTACTCTCTACTGGAGTGTTTATGTTTCAAAAAATGATGTAATAAGAGTCAGAATAAAGCATTAAGATAGTTTTTTTGGGATGTGAATGAGTGAGGTTTAATGGAGTTTTGCAAAAGGGGAGAGACACCAGATAGTGTCGTGTAATGATTATTTAGGGGCAGAGAGAGAGAGAGAGAAAGGGGAGGAGGGCAGAAAGGAAACACAAGAATGTGAGAAGAGAGACCTCATTAGTTTTGCTCTTTTAATAAGTTACCTAAAACCTGAAAGTTTCTGCTGCTCGAAGGCAGCTCTTGCTGGCTTGACCACTTCATTATTTTTGTTTTCTTATTTGCCTTTGTGGTTGGAATCTGGTCCTGTGGCATGCTGAAAATAACCCTCGGAACTGACTTTTCTTTTCATGGTGACATGAACCCATTCTCACCTTCTCCCGAAAGACTCGCCCAGGCACCGTCCAGTGCACTTGGGCAGCAGACCCCTGGCTGGGGAGTCCTGTCGTCCGGCCATGGTGAGGGTCTGTGATTTGCTCTAAGTTATTCAGGCTCCTCCAGGCTCTGGCAGCTGCCTCTGTTTTCTGACTGGGGCTCATTTGTCACCATCCCAACACTGTGCAGCTGCAAGTCAGATGTCAAAAAATTCCAACCATACCGAAAGTAGCCACGGAAACCACAGTGAGGACAGGATGCCTCCAGACCCACGTGCAGGACATGAAGGCCAGGTGCTCACGCCTGTGCCTGGACAGCAGGGTGAGGGATGCCCACGGTTTTGCTCAGACCCTGTTAATCTCAGTTTACGTACAGGTGACTTTCTAAGGTGTACACGTCTCAGGCCGTAGCAGCTTGATGTGCTGTCAGAGACAGGTGAGCTGGGGGCTGAGGAGAAAAGACAGTCACTGCAGTCAAGAGAGGGATGAAGACAGACACCAGGCCCTTCCCGTGGGCACAGGTGGCTTTCGGCACTTGAACAGTCCTGTTTGTTCTGCCAGCTAACCCCCCAGACTTGGCTGGGATCAAAGGATGGAAGGAGGACTTTTCACTACTTTATATAATTGCAAAAGTGGTGATATTATAGGTGATGTTTTTAGTTTTTGTCTTTTTCTTTCTTTTTTTAAAATTTCTAATGGAAAAAGTTTTCTTCTGCAGGCGAGGAAGGGCCTTTGGCTCCTCGCTCAGCCCTCCCATCTGCTCTTGCTGTGCCAGGCTCCTTCCCGCCAGGGTGTTTGCACACGCCGTTCCCCTGGCTGGAATGCTCTTTCCCTAGCACCTTCTGTGGCTGCCCTGTGTGTCAGTCCAATTTCTGCTCAGATGTCGCCTCCTGGGGGAAGGCCTCACCCTCTAAGATAGCCAACCCCCAGACCCCCTGCACACACCCTACCCGTTTCTCTTCTTCCCAGCTCCTGGCACTCTCTGGGGGGATTCCCTGCTGTGAGCTGACCGCCCCCCGCCCCAGCACCAAGCACTAGGAGCATCCCAAGTGCTTGGCTCTGCTCTCCTTCGCCACGGCAACCCTGGGGGCTACGATGACGCCCAGCAGAGGGCAAATGGCCAATGGAGCTTATAGTGACCCCACATGCTTTTCAGCACTGTGATGCAGAGGTCTCTTGAGAAGTTCCTCCAATTTAGGGGTGGTCACCCCATAAGGGCCACGTTCATCCTGGGTTCAAATCCTAGTTTTGATGCTTGCTGGTGTTCCCTAATATGCCTGTGCCTCAGTATCTTTGTCTGTATAATGGGGACAAGACCAGTACCCACCAGGTACTGTTATGGGGATGAAATGAATCAGTACACTCAAAACACTTAGCCCAGCCCCTGGCACTCGGCAGCCAGCGCATGTGCTTGTTTTCTCCTCCTGCTACGGTGACTACTTCTAGGACTGTTAATGCCATGGGCGCCACTGCTACTGCTGCTGTGAGTACCACTCCCCTGCTGCTACTGTTGCAGCTGTTACTACTGCCTCTAGGACTGCTGCTATTACCGCTACTGCTGCCTCTGTTCCTGCTGCCTCTGCGACTGCCACTGTCACCGCCGCTACAGGGACTGTTACTGCTGCCTCTACTGTTGCTGCTTGTGTTGCTTCTCCTCCTCCTCCTCCCCCTGTTGCTACCCCCACTGTTTCCATTTCTGCCACCTGACTACTTTCATTGCTACATTGTTGCCGCTAATCCAAGGATTACTGCCCTGGGTACCCTGCTTCCCGCCCTTGTGACTGCTGCCTGTGTGGTTGTTACTACTGCTGTTAGCATCACTGCTGATGAGTCTCGTTGATTCCATGTGGAGGAGTGAATACTCATCCGCTTCCTCTGACTGGCATCTTCTGCATTTTCTTGCCCTGAGTTGTTCTTTGACGCCAGCCTTTCTGAGCCGTGGCGGTTGTCCTGGGATCTTGAGGTGATGTCTTTAGGGGCAGGCTGCAGGGCTCTTCCGGGCATGCCTGTGACTTCCTGCAGGGCCGAGTGCAGCCTGAGCCTGCGCCCAGCTCCGTGGAAGTGGGGTTCTGTGTCGTGTGAGCTCGGGCCGGAGCACCTTAGCCGACCTCGGAGACGCCCTGCTGCTGTGGACAACATGCGACCGTTGGCTGTGTACTCAAGCTATCTGATAACTCCTCAGTCATAAAACTCCCTGCTTGAGCTGATGTTCAAGGACGGTTTGGGTTTACTCAAAGCCAGGAGTGTTCATTGCACGGTACAAGGGTTGAAACCTCCTAATTTCCCTGAGTAGCCAATATTCGGACAACGTTTTACAGGCAGCGTATTCCTTTAAAGGGGTATCTCTGAGTCATTAGAGGGCAGGCACTGGGGACCGACGGCCCTGGGTTCAAGACCTGCCTCTGTCACCTTCTGACAGCATGAGCTTAGCAAAGTCTCTTCCCTTCTCTGAGCCTCTGTTTCTCCATCTGTGAAACGGGGGTAACAAGAAGTTACCACCTCCCCCCTGGCGGTAACGTGAGGACTGTAAGGGATGGCGCAGCTAGCTCAGAGGCGGGCCTGACACGCACTGTCCCATCAATGTCCGGTGTTTTTCTACGACTTGGGAGATCAGGCTGCTGGACTCAGACACTTCAAAAGCTCCTTGAGAACAGGGGCAATGTCTTTATCTCCCACTTTCCTGCCTTGACTCAGTGGCTGGCACACCGCAGAGCCCAGACCTGTTTGTGCAGTAAATGGATGGGGACGTTCAGAGCCACGTTCCAGGCTGGTGCTGGCGCAAGGGTGGAGGTAGAGCAGGCGCGGCTTTGTTTCCTCTCCCCGCTCCCACCCTGTGCGCCCCCAGCCTGCTCTCCCTCCTTCTCCAGGCAGGACTGCCTTGCTGGCTCCCTCTGTCTTGTCATGCCCTGATCTTAGAGGATTGTATATCAGCCATTTACATCTGGATGTGACTTAAGGCAACACAGCACCTCCTTTAGAGTGACTATGGGTAAGGCTTTCCTTTGTTTTGGACTAAGCAGTTCTCCATGAAGCAGGGGAAAGGGTGTTTTGACCCTAGGGAAGGCCAGCGGAGGCCACTTGAGGCCAGAGGAGGGCAGTGGAGGCTGCCAGCTCGGCCCACACAAGGTCCTCCTCACCTGCCACATGCTGTGCAAACCTAAGACTGCAGGTGTGGCTTTAAAGGGAGTCTCAGATTGGAGCTGCCACCCACCCTGGTCAATGTTTAACAGAGAGCTCATGGCCAACCTCAGGGTGAGGGGCTCGTTCAAGGTTCACAGTCACTATAAATCGACCTTATGAAAGTGCTTCTTTTCTGTGACCACACCTTGGGCTTCTCTTCTTCCTTCCTACCTCTACATAAACGTTCTCTGCCAGGGGCCGGCCTCTCTTTCCTCCCTCCATAGCTCTTCCAGCCAAGAGTCAGGACTAGCTGAGATGACACCCCAGTGTGAACTAGAGAAAGGCTCCATTTCTGGGAAGATGAATTGACAAAAGGCACAGACCCGCAGGCCTATGGCTTGGCGAGCTGACTGCCATGCCTTTTGTGCAAAGAAACAGACGCCCCTGGCTTCAGACAGGGCAGCTCACAGCTCATATTTTAACCTCATTTGAGAGCTAGGTGCTTTGTGCAGTGCACAAACTACACCACTGTATGCAGCAGCCTTGCTTCAAATGCCTGATCCAATGGCCTTGACAACTCAGTGGTGTCATTTCTTGCCAGCCATGCAGTTATGTTCCCCCAAAATACCCAGGTTGCTAAACTATAGTTGGAAAGACAAAATCACAAAGAAAACCAATGATGTGGAATTAAATATTCTCAAACCAAAGTTCTAGATGGCAACTGCTTCCCAAATAAACCAAGTTTGTCAGTATCAAAAACCTGCCCCAATAGGTAAAGCTCCCGACTCACTTTCTCGGAACAGCTCCGGGCACGTTGCCTCTGCGTTGCCGTCTCATGAGTCCGGCTCCCCCGTGAGTTATTGTGAACTTTCACAATTCTTCCCAACACCTGTGGCTTGAGACTTAATGTCCTGGCGATGCTGTCTCCAGTGTTTCATCCTCATGGGGCCTCGTCACACATTATCGAGGGGTTCGAAGGAACTCGTTCCCGTGCCCTGTCTCTTTGATATTCCCGTGCTGACAGAGTGAAGTGTGAACAGGTGTATGACAAAAGTGGCTTTAAAAGAATTGGCGTATATCATTTAAAAAACCCTGCGAATCTTAAACCCATAGCCGGGGAGGGCTGCCTCTGGGTAGACGCTGGAACTCACTCTTCACTCCAATGTGTCTCCCGGGCTTGAAGCTTCTTCCGCCTCCGGGTGTCCTTCCTGACATTGTCAGCAGCATTGAGTCATCCGTGAAGACCCCTCGCCGTGACTTCTGGTCACACATCGGTCCATGCCAATGGAGCCCCCGCCTGCCGCCCTGGCTCCACCGTCTCTCGCGTACTGCGGGACCGTCTCTGGCCAGACTCACCTTGTGGTGGGTGCACATCGCCGGCTTTAGATTGGAGGCCCTGAGTGCAGACCCTTCACCAGCACCCGTCGGCAACACTGAAGCCATTGCACACTGGCTTAACGGTGGCTCTCATGATCGACCCTCATCTGGAAAACGGGAAGACGCGCGGCACCCACTTCAAAGCACTGCTTGTGTGTAAACACCCGGTTACATTAACGGGAATTATCACTTTGTTACAACTTCTCCCTTTTTTTCAAAGGCATTCAGCATCCAATTTAGTGTCTTGCATGTAGTAGGTGGTCAATAATAGTTTCCCCTTTTTTGTTGTTTTTTAAGGCAAAATGCATACAAATGTAAGAAGCATACACAAGAGATACATGCACTGTAAAAAAAGTAAATGAAAGAGAAATGTAGAAAGTAAGAAATGGAAGCTTCCCCTGCTCAGGTTTTTAGGCTGGTGGTCACTGGTGTTAGCGGTTTGCTAAGCATCCTCCTCAGACATGTTTTGTTTGGACAGAAACAGGATTGTACTACATGTGTTGCCCTACGCTTGCCACACCTGCGTTTTGTGTGCCGAGGAATGTTTAGTTTCGCGGTGGTTGTTTTTGCACAATGCGGACCCAGACACTGTCTGCTCTGGGGGAGCCCTTGTGTCTGGGACTCCTGCCCATGGGCCGTCAGGGCGCCTTATTTTCATGGTTGTTTTCAAACGGAGACTCTTTTTCTTATTAGAGGAGAGAGAATGGGACGGTGGGAGCTGGAGCGTCTTTCTATCTAACGCCACGCGGGAGACACAGCGGCAGGAGAGGTGGCGTTTGCTGCTTCGGGCTCCGTCTCCACAGCACGACACCTGGGTTAGAACCGGGGGACTTGATCCTTTTGTCTCAGCTTTCTCCTTAGTGCCGCGTGCAAGGGCCATTCTGACCGAGAATAGTTCTGAGAGAAAGAGCTTCTGCATCGCCATAAAAACAGTTATTTTGCAAAAGGGCAACACTGAAAAAAATTGTTTTAAAGAGCATTACAGTTATAGAAATGTGTCGCCTAAAATACTCTGTGACGGTTTGTGGGAATGTGCTGAGCCGCATTATGAAAGGACTCTGGGCGAGCGTTTTCAGGGGTGACACAAAAACCAACCCAAGTGCTGTGAGCGCGCCCACTCCCGCGATGTCACAACACAGCTCTGCCCGCCGGGGACCCAGCCCGGGTGCTCCAGCTCCACGTGTGGAGGGACAAGCTGGGGATCGTTCCTAGAGCGGGGGACGCCTCCGCGTGCTCCCGTGGCCCCGGCACATTCTTCTAAAAACTGGGTTCTTAAAGGAAAGCTTTGCGCTTTGAGTAAGAAGGAAAAAAAGCCCACCCGCCACTTCCTCAATTGTCGCGGCTCTTTCGCTACTGGGAATGGAGAAGATTAAGTGAAAATAGACACAGTCATGATTTGTTACTTAGCCAGGAATTCCAGGCTGTGCTCGAGCCCATCCCCGGGCGCAGGGCTTTTCTCTGCACGGTGTCACGCTTGTCCCACGAACGCGAGCGCCTGCTCCTCCGTCTGCGCCGACCCACCCTCTCCTCCTTCCCAGCCTGGGTCCCCGTTCAGGGAGGCTCTGAGAGCCCCTCCAGGTCTCCCTTTCTTCTCGCCCTTAGAAAACTGACAGGTAGCTGCAAATGCCTAATCTCATAGCAGACCAAGGAGGGCAGGGCCAAGTTGCTTCCTAAAGCTTGGTACCTTCACATTAGTAGGCTCAGAACGCACACTCGGTCCTGATCTTGTAGAAATACTGCCAATCACCCTGCTAACTTGGTGACCTGCGTACTGTGTGGTCACCTAGATTGGGGAGGGGCCTGAGAGGCCACTGGCAGCTGAGTGAACAGCGGACTGGAGGCCAAGGCACTTGGCCGCTTGCTGGCTGTGTGCCCTACGCAGTCCGCGCAACCTCTCTGGGCTTTAGTTTCAGCATCCTTAAAATGGCGGTAGGAATCCCAGCCCTCCCTGACTCACAGGCTTGACATGTGTCTCCAGTGCGGCAGCAGCTGCTACGTGTGCGGAGCCCACAGAGTGCTCAGGGCTTGCAGGCTGGATTCTATCGGACCCGCACTTCAGTTGGGAGTCGGAGAGGAGGCAGAACTTGCTTCAGCTGGGAAATTAGGGAGCCCGGATTTCAACCCTGGCGGTTTGACTGTGGAGCCCTGCGGTGGAATAGAACTTTCTGCAGTGACAGACACGCCTGTAACTTGTGCTATCCAACACAGCACCTGCCAGTCACATGTGGCCATTGACCACCTGAGAGGTGGCTGGTGCCACTCGAATTCTGAATTTTATTGAATTTTAAGTGTAAATTGCTACATGTGGCTACTACAGTGGACAGTGTGGTTTAGATCCTTAGGCAGCAATGTCAGAAATTTCCGTGATGATGGAAATGTTCTACGCCTGCACCGTCCAAGATGGGAGCCACCAGCACCGTCACAACCAAGTGCCTGATCTTTAACACGATTGAGTTTTCATCAATTTAAATTTGCATTGCAGAGCTGCAGGTGGCTGCTGTGCTGGACTGGGTGGCTCTAGTCAACTCTGAACAATGTGCTCACGCATCTGAGAATGGCTCCGTCTGGCACGAACCATGTCACGTTCTAAACGTCTGCTGATTTCTCTCTCTCTCTCTCTCGTTCTTTTCATTTTGGTGTGTGTGATCCCTTGGATGGTGTCTGGTTCTTGGGAGGGGCCCAGTAAGTGTTTGCTAATGGACAGGTTGGATGTCCTTGGTTTCAATGAATACTCAATCACCAGCATGAGTTGAGAGCTTACCAGCGGCCAGGCATGGGCTGGGTCCTGGGCAGAGGAGATGTGCATCTCTGGAGGGGGACGTGGACGCCCGGTGGCAAACAGATGACTACGGAATTACAACCAGGAAGAAAAGAACAGGGTGGTGTGGGGAGCAGTCGGTGCCTGCCTCCGACAGGGGCTCAGGTGGGTTCCCTCTGAGGAGCTTCTATTTAGGCTGAGCCCTGTAGGATGAGAAGAAACCAGTTGGGAAGAAACAGGAACGGTGTTGGGGGTAGGAGAAGAGCTGTTCGGGAAGACAGAGCAGCCAGCACAAAGGCCCTAGGATGGAAGGTGCTCGGTGTGTGCGAGGGGACCAGCAGGTGGTGGGAGGGGCAGTGCTGAGAGGTGGACTGGCTCGCTCCACCCACTCCCGAGCCAGCCCTTTTCAAACAGGGGTAGGAGAGTCCCGTGGTGTGTATCCCCTGCACACACATTGTCCACGTCCTCAGAGGGTACGGAGCTGTTTTAATGATATGCTAGAAATGTAGGTTCTCTCAAAGGCCCACAAAAGATTGTCATGTTATAGTTCAAGTTACCTAGAGAGGAAAGGGCTAAAACCATGAGCAGAAACCTCCCTGTAGCAAAAGGACCCTTCCCTTATTTATATTTGACAAACTTACATATGGAGCATTTACTTTGTACCCAGGGTAGCTGTGTGAACTGTAAACATGAACCAATTTAATCCTCCCAGCAGCCCCATAGGGGTAGGTACCATCACCATCATCACCACCACCACCACCATCATCACCATCACCACCACCATCACCACGATCATCACCATCACCACCACCATCATCACCACGATCATCACCATCACCACCACCACCGCCATCATCACCACCACCGCCACCATCACCACCATCATCACCATCACCACCACCATCATCACCATCACCACCACCATCACCACGATCATCACCATCACCACCACCACCGCCATCATCACCACCACCGCCACCATCACCATCACCCTCACCATCACCATCACCCTCACCATCATCACCACCATCATCACCATCACCACCACCATCACCACGATCATCACCATCACCATCACCACCACCACCGCCATCATCACCATCATCCCTATTTTACAGGTGAGGAAGAGAGGCCAAGAGAAGATAAGTAAGTTGCCTGAGGTTGGTGTGGTTGGTGGCATAATGCCCTCCACCCTGCCCCACAAATGAGGTCCCCACCCTACCCTCCAGAACCTGTTACTATATCATCTGGCATGGAGGGGAAAGGGACTTTGCCGAGTGATGGACAAGGAGGTTGTCTGGATTGTCTGAGTGGCCCAACATCATCTTACCAGGGTCTTACGAGAAGGATGCAGGAGAGTCATGCTCAGAGGGGGAGATGTGACCAGGGAAGCAGGGTCGGAGAGGGATCGGAAGACGTTACACTGCCTGTTGCGAAGGTGGAGGAAGAGTCAGGGAACCTGGCAGCCTTTAGAAGCCTGAAAAGGCCAGAAAAGGGCTTCCTCCCTGGAGACGCCAGAGGGAACCGGCCCCGCCGACACCTGGATGTTAGCCCAGTGAGGCCCGTGTGGGATTTCTGGCCCTGGAACCGAGAGAGAACATGTGTGTTGTTTCAAGCTGCTGAACTTGTGGCCACACGTGACGGCAGCCACGGGAGCTCGAAGAATAGACTTTAACCCCGAGCTCCTGCTGCGTAACCCCGTGCCCTCAGAGCAGCGATGGCTCCTGCGCTTCCCCGAGGTCTGAGCACATCACGGGGCAGCCCCCGGCACCCACGATTGGCTTCTCCTATAGACACTGGGGTATTTCTGGGCCCGACCCACACTGGACAGGGCTGCAGGGGCCGTGTTGCTGGCCAGCGTGCGAGCTGACTTTGGAGTTATGACCTGGGGGAATGACTTTTGCCCACGCGTGAACAAACAAAGCAAGGACACGCTGCCCAAGAGGGTTGGAATCCACCAGCCGAAGGGCTGCCTCCTCATGGCCAGCGCTGGGGCGTCCTGCTTACAAAGGGGTGAAGTGAATGTTCCCCTGGGAGCACCTGGGCTCACCAGCTGGTCAGGCCCAGGTCTTTCACAGAGAAGGTGATGGAGGGACAAAGAAGGACAGGAGAAGCTAGGGACAGAGTGGGGAGAAAGCGCAGGGCTCTCAGGGTGCCTGGTGTGAGTTTGAGGGACGTGGGCGCTGGTGGGAGCTGCGGGTGGGCGGGCTGGGGGTCTGCGCCCTCTCTGATTCTGCAAAGCCCCCGGGGGGCCGAGACGGCCTGTGAGCACCAGGGGCCAAGGAGCTCGGTGGGGCGGGAACCCACCAGCAACAGGAAGAATCTGAACTAGAGGAACTTGGCAGAAACCCAACTTCTCTAAAAATATTAAAAGCCATGGCCCACAGAGGCTGGATTGCGAGGCCCCTTGGGCTCTGGCAGCCAGGTCCCTGACCGTTGGGACCCGGCGTGGTCCTGGCGTTGAGCAATAGGCTCTGCCCCAAGCCATACCCGCCGCCTGCCCCGCCCGCCCGCTCTGCTCACGCGGAGAGGGCGGCAGCCGCCGGCGTGGCCACATGTGTGTGTGGCCGTGTGTGTACACGCGTGGCCTCCTGTGTCATGCATGGGCCTGCCGGCAGCTGTCCAAGGACAGTCGGCACAGCCCCCCCGCAGGCCTGGAATGGATCCTGGGCAGGCTGTGATTGGATAGCCGAGAATAACTACAACATACGTAGTGACTGCTCTATGCCGGGCCCTATTCATAGCACATTACAGCCTGTAACCCCAGGCCTAGGAGATGAGAGAACTACATTTAACCCCTTTGTATGAGGCAGATACTGAAGTCCAGAGAGGTGAAGTCACTTGCCTGAGGCCACACAGGGATGGGAGTGGATAGGGGAAGCCTGCGTCTGGGGCAGCGCCCCGAAGTCATGGAGGAGTGACACCCACAGCCACCCCAGGCCTGAGGGGAGGCTCTGCAGGGACCCAAGTCTGCCCTGTGGCCCTTCAGGGCTTCTGAAGGCTTTGGCCATTCTGCAGAGTGGCCTCCTTCCCAGGCCTGCGAGGGTCTCAGCCGAGGGACAGGGACGAGGGCGCCTGGGGACGGGGAGTCAAGGGTGGGTGGGGCTCCAGGGCCACCAGCTGAGGATCACTCAAGTGGGGCAGAGACACTTGTCCACCATCACGGACGTCTTGTCTGTCCCTTGCTGCTGCACGTTCGCCTCCGGGAGCCACCAGCACCGGGCGGGCGAGTCCAAGCAGCACGGAGAGTGGGGCTTGGGTCCGGCAGCAGACAGCCGCTTCCTCGCTGGACAGGGGGCTCATTTCCCCTCCCTCCGAGTTGGCTTTCTGCAGCTCCCCTGCTGCGGCTTCCTCCTAGGTGGCGTGAAACTGTGCAGCTGCAGAGTGGGAACGTGGGCTTGTCCCCCAGCACGGTCTCTATTCTGTGTCCTCGCCTCCCCAGGACCCTCCCTGCCCTTCGTTCTGGGGCTGTCCTGCAGTGGCCACATGGATGGTGGGGTGGAGGTGCATGCTGCCCGGTTCCTGGCAGAAGTGGAGGTGTGTGGCTTTAAGGGGTCTGCTCTTGGCAGCCCCGAGCCAGGTCCTGGTGCCTTGCTGTGGGGCTCACCTTCCCCACCCTCCCAAGCACTTTCCAACCACAGGAGCTGCCCTGCGCCTTGGTTTCCCCGTTAGGGACACAGGAAAAGCCTCCACGTCCCAGCTGTGATCGGCACATCCATAGGCTAAGCTGTCTGAGCCCTGCCTGGACCAGGATTGGATCCCTCTCATCAGCCCATTGTGCAGATGAGGAAGCTGCGGCTCCCACGCCAGACCTAGAGATGGGTAAGGCTGTGTCTGCCGAGCCCTCGTCCTCCTCTTCGTCTAGCTCCTTCCATGGCCAGGAGCCCTGTGCGCACAGGAATTCCATCTGCAAGGGGTCAGCGCAGGCTCTTCTCACAAACACCTTTACACTCCGGCTTGGTGAGGGCTGGCGAGGGGACGATGTCGCACGAGAGTCCCAGCGCACCTTGGAACGTCCTGGACGCATCTCTGTCTGTCTGTGGGAGTGAGGAGCAGGGCTGTTAACACCCCGGAGTCAGGGGCCCAGATTCAAATCCTGTCTATGCTGGTAATTGCCACGGGACGCGGGTGGAGCACTTAACCACGCCCTGTGCGGTTACCTACCTGTTAGGACTCTTGTGAGGACTACATGAGCTAGGACAGATAAACTGACAGATAACCAGTCCTTAATAAACGCGAGTGATTGTTACTATTATCTTGATCAACACTCATTTTTTTTTTTAGACAGGGTCTCACTCTGTTGCTCTGGGGTACAGTACAGTGGTGTCAGCCTAGCTCACAGCAACCTCAAACTCCTGGGCTCAAGCGATCCTCCAGCCTCAGCCTCCCAAGTAGCTGGGACTATAGGTGTGTATCACCATGCCTGGCTAATTTTTCTATTTTTAGTAGAGACAGGATCTCACTCTTGCTCAGGCTGGTCTTGAACTCCTGGCCTCAAGTCATCCTCCTGCCTCGGCCTCCCAGAGTGCTGGGATTACAGGCGTGAGCCACTGTGCCTGGCCAACACACTCATTTTATGGGTGGGGAAACTGAGGCCTGGAGAGAGGGAGTGAGTTTCATGACCGATGACCGATGACCAAGGAAGGGTGTCTCCTACCTCCTCATCCAGAATGTCTGCTCTTCCCTGAGCAGGGATGTGATTGACAGGGCCCAGGCAGAACCTCAGTTCCTTCAGACGAGAGTTTAGCTTCGGGGCCATGTCTCGGTAGCCCCAGCGCAGCTGCGTGGGGGCAGCTCAGGGCTTTTCCACAAGCTCTTGAGAACTGAGGGGATCGTGCTTGCCGTGGCAGGGCGGGGCTGGCCGCTGCCCTTGCCACACTCTGCCCATTGCACGGCAGCCCCGGACATGGCCCTGGTCCTGGTGAGCGCGAACCACAGCTGTGTGGCCTTGGGGACAGCACTCGGCCACTCTGGCTCTGCTTCCCCAGCTGCAATGTGAACACAGTGGGGCCACAGCTCCTAGGCCCTGTCTGACGTACGTTTTCACTCTGAAATGGAGGAATGCTTGCAAAAAATCTTCTTTGACACCATGTCCTCCTGGGACATATGCTGAGAAAGTAAGACAACTAAATGATAGCAACTCTTCACTTGAATTACTCCGGTAATTCACTTTTCCCTTAACCCATGGGCTAGAGAAAGCGTTTTTATTGATCTACTAGCATAAAGTAACATTTCTTCTAATTTCAAATGTCACATGGGCTTAATTTGGAAAACCTGGGAAAACACGAAGTTGGAAGGAAAAAGAAAAAAAAAAGAAATGGGGTGGGGAAATTAAAAAAAAAAACAAACCAAAAACGCTAAGTGAAAAGGAAAGTCAAACACATTTATCACCGGATACGGAGCTGTCATAAAACTCCTGTGTTTGTTGCAAAACCGTCCTGTTCCCGGTTTTGAGAGGCCATAAAATCTCAGGGTGTTGCTCTCTCAGAAACCATCTGGGAGACTGCTGGAGGAAAATCTTCATTTTCTAGAACCTTCTCCTGCATTCCGGATGGGCTGGTTATCCACGGGGTGGGTGTATGGATGGGCGGGCCCTGGTCTTGCGTGTTCTAGGTCCAGGTTGCCGGGGCAGATGCCTCTTCCTGCAATTTTCTAGGTGACTTGCGAGAGTTCCTTAACTCTCCGTGCCTTCCTCATCTGTAAAATGGGGCACCACTGTGGGTGGATGCACGGGAAGCCGCACACATGGTCGTTGTTACTGCGAGTCTGACCACATGCTGAGCATTAATTTAATTAAAAACAGTCGATTTAAGAACTCAGCCTGGGAGAAGCAGTTGGAGGCAGATAAAGCAGCCATGTGTCAGAAGTTGAGAGAGGCCTGGGCCACCTCCAGGTTTATTATATTGTTGGCTTGTTTTCTGAAAACAAATGCTGAAGCAGAGATGCCCAAATAGAAGCATCCCGTGTGACAGTGTCCTTCAGTGCTAAACCCTGAGGCTCTTAGTGAGGAGGGCAGGCCTGTCCCACCGTGCAGGGCTCTGGCTTTGTTACCACTGGGTCTCCTGCTAACACACTGCCCAGCGCACAGCAGGGGCTGGGCAACTGTGGAGGGAGTACATGAATGAGTGAATGAATGGCACTCCTCCATCACAGGAGAAAGCAGAGGGAAGACCATTTTCTAATCTCTAAGCTTAGGGCTGTCCTCAAGGCCCAAAAGACATTCAAATGATGTCAGCGCCTGCTTATCACGTTGGATGAGGGACAATTGTCCCCTGGGGACAGTTTGCCTTGGGCCTATGTTGCAAAGATCTGTTCTACTTTCACTTTCTTTCATACTCTTGCAAGTAGGGCCATAAAGATCGCTGTCTCAGCCAAGAGCTTGGAGGTGCTGGGGATGGGCCCCATGTATCTCCTGGCTTTCTGCACTCCTTCCCGATGGCCCAGCCACAGCAGAGCACACCTGGGTGTGCAGAGGTGTGAGATGCAGGAACCCCCTCTTTCCCGGCACACTCCCGTGAACCCCATCCCCCAGCACCGCCAGAGGCGTACCCCAGGGGCTCGTGCCAGCTCCAGATGGTGACTGAGGTCCCTGGGGAGGCAGATTGGCAGCTGGAACAGCAGCCGTCTGTTGGCCTCTGCAGCCTCTGGGAGGATTCCACAGGCGGCAGCGGCCCCTGCTGGCTGGTCGTGGTTCCCCCCCTCCCCATTCTTCCCGGCTACCTCCCCATCCTCCCCTGAACTGCCCAGGACACTTGGTCACCGCCTGGTCCCTGCTCTGTCTTTTGGGCTGACAGGGTGTCAATGGGGTGAGTGTTGTAAAAAGCATGCAACCTCCCAAGAATACACAAATGACCCCACCACTGCGCTCTGGATATATGTACCTGAGAAATTCCCATCCAGGGTTCATCAGGGGACTCGGATGATGGTGTTCTATATGCTGGGGGGTGTGGGAGCCCCCAGAGCCCCTCAGTAAGGGGGTGGGCCTTGGGGGTGTGCCCTGACCGCACAGGCATTCAGACCGGGTGCACAGGCAGCCACAGAGGTGAATTTCAAAAACAAATGACAACTGAAACAAGAAGAAAAAAGACCAGAATGAGAGGATAACATGATACCCACACACGTCTTTACCAAATTCATGGATAAATGCTAGGTGGAATTATACGAAATTGCTAAGTCTCTTATTGTCTTTTTAACCTACAAAAATGGCAATTTCATATCATTGAGCCATACAAATTGCAGTGTCTTTATAGAATACAGCAATGAACACGAATAATCTACATCTACGGGCAATAGCACAGATTATTCCCCAAACTGCTACGTGGTAAAGGAAGCCAGATACAAGAGTCCACACCATGGTTCCGTTTGTGCAGATTTCAAACCCAGGCAAAATGATCTACATTGTCAGACGTTGGGATCGGGGCTCCCCTTGGGGGCCTGGGAGGGAACACAAGGGCTTTGGGGGCTGCTGATGTGGCTCCCATCTCTCTAGCCAGTGCCGTTACTGGTGCTGAAGGTGTGAAAGCTCCTTGAGCCGTGCACTTAGGATGAGTGTGTTTTCTGTACCTGTGCCACTCTTCGATACAAAGTTCAGAAATACCTGTGTCTAAAGCAACCGCGAACCCTAAAAACAACAGGGTACACATTCAGTATGGGAGAATAGTTGCCCTGGGACCTTCCTTCTGCCTCCAGGCACCCCAGATGGAGCGCGGCCCCCCCAGTCCCCTCCCCGAGCTCTCCCTTGCACCCCTGCTGGGGCCCAGCCTGGCTTGCAGCAGAGGAGGAAAGTCCACATTAGCTTCTTTTTCTTGTCACTGAAGGAGGTGACAGGTGTTTGTTCCTGAAACTCAGGGCTGAGCTAATTTCACGCAGTGAGTGAGCCAGTGTGGAGAGAAACCAAGTGATGGCTCAGGGTGGTGTGATCTGGGCAGGACGGAAACCCTGGCCAGGCGGCTGGGAGCCCTGCGGGGGGAGGCCTGAGGGGGCCCTTGCTCACCTGCAGAGATGGTAGACGTGGGGTCTGCTGCACATGGGAGCCTCAGAGCCCCCGAATGTCAATTTATACCCTCAGACTGGGAACCAAGAACTACTGGGTCTGCCGTTGGCTCTGTCAGTCCCTGGGTCCCCTGGGCCTTGCTGTCCCCATTTGCAAGGGGAGGCGGTGGGTGAAATGATGCCAGGGTCCCAGCCACTGTGCACATCACCGTGTCCCAGTCCATCTCTGCTTGGTCTCCTCTCTCTTTTTCTCTCTCATTTTATGTACCAACTGCAGAAAAAGTTTAACCAAAAGCATCACATTTTGTTTGGGTTTTTATGGAAATGGAAACATCCTCTAAATGTAAACCATTAAGATGACGCTAATTGCTTCATAGAAACAGCCCACGGCAGGCACTGCCATCACAGGGGAGGCCGTCCGGGCTTTGACGCTGGTGCACGGTGGAGGGTGCCTGGTGACTACTGAATCCTTCCCATCAAATGACACCATTTGAAAAAAGAATTCATTTTTACGGTAGCTATTTTGTGACTTATATAATCATCCAAAATGCTTCAAAACTCTTAGAACAACCAAAACATATAAAAGATTTTTACCATGTCTGTAAGAAAGTAAACGATCACATTTATCCACACTAGGAGAAGTCCTTCTCTTGGTGGCGTCACTATGTGAGCGGCGGAATGGAAGCAGCCGCGAATTCTCTCTGAAACTCTCCCCTCCGGCTTTCGGTCTTGCTGCCTCTCACTGCGCTGTCAGAAGCTCCCTACTGTTCTTAAAAGAGAAAGTGTTATTTCTGACCCTACTATTTTGCAAAGGGAAGGGGGGCGCATCTACTTTTATCTCAGAGACAATACTTAAATTAGAAAAAACTCTTAGGTTAACAAGAGCCCGTCCGATGGTCCTGTGAGAAGAGAATGACTTCCAGTTCCCTTGGAATGCCAGGGAGGCCTGAGCAGTGCCAAGGTCATGAGCAAAGTTACAGATAAAGGAGTCTTGGCTGGACATGGACGCTTTGCTCAAAGGGAAGATGGGAGAGAAATAAAGAGCCCCGTGGACAGGTGACCACATTGAGGCTGGCAGGTAAGAGGTATTGTGCATGCATTGGAGCCCGTGCACTAGGAGAAGAAATTGGGTTCTGAAGTCCGAGGATGTCTGGGTTAGGGATTCTGGAGATAGAGAAGGGGCCTGTGGGTCACTGAAGCAGAGTAGAGAAAAAGGTGAATGAGATAAAGAAATTAAGACACTGAGCATAAAACTCAGCTCTGAGCTTCCTGGCAGCCACAGTAAAAAGGGAACATGACAAACTCTTATCTAAGAAAAAGAGGATAGGGTACCCTGTAGGTATGGGATTCACCTCAGATGAGAGATGGAACTGGCAGGAGCGGGAGACCTTGTGAGCTGGGTAACTGAATCTTCACTGAGTGGAGGGGAAGTATCCAGAAGGTCAGTAGCTGGCATGACCCTGTGGCTCGTATGTGAGGAACCTGACAGAAAAACCATTTGTTGCTATCACTGCAGATCCGGTAGATCATGGCGGGTGTAGCCCAGTTTCCAGCATGAGACCTCCGGCACCATACCAACCTGGAGAGTTGCGGGAGCATAATGGATGATGAACGGACTTTTGGAGCAGGGGTCGGGGGAATGCGGTCACTGCCTCAGTCTTGGGGCACATGCATGGGCGTAGCTGCTTGGAGTGTCCTGTGATGGGTAGTGCTGGAGGCATGAAACGAGGTCTCAGTGCCAGGCAGGGAACTGACACGTTAAGTGCATAATATGCTTCAAATAGGAGGGTCACCCAAATCCTACGTGATGGGTGCTATTATATCCCCACTTTACAGAGGAGGAAAATATGGGTTAGTTTGAGAGGGCCTCCCCCTGCCCCCCGCTTCCCACGTGGTTGGCGAATGGGAAAACCAAGCTTCACCCCCAAGATTGCTGGTTTCGGAGACCACGTCCTTTAGGTTCCACTCCCCACTGTCTCCATGTGGCCCCAGTGGGACAACTGCAGTAGCAGCCTGCTCTGTGGGCAGCTGCTTGTGGACCAGGCCCCGGCCTCGGGCTGCAATGACCCCCATGTGATAAATACTGCTGCTCTGTGGGTGGCGATGTCTAGTCCCATCCCTGTTTACACTGAAGACATTGAACTTTCAGAGACCCACTCATCTGAGGTCCTGTGCTTAACAAGTGGCAGAGCCAGGAACAGGGCTGGACTCAGAGAGGCCCCATCATGTGCCACGGTCACACAGGAGGCAGGGGCCGGGCAGACCGCAGGCCAGGTCTGTCGGGACCCAGCAGCGTGAATTCACGGGTGGCTGAGCCAAAACACACTCTCCAGGGAACACTCTTGCACATTCATGACCTTCTGAAATTGATGGTCGCAGAAGGAAAATACCATCGTTTGTCACCAAATGTCCCTTGTCACTGCTGTCAGAGGCCATAAACACCCGGGGCATCACAGGTCTAACTCGGCAGGCACTTTCTTATGCTGTGCAATTACGTGTCCGGTCAGTTAGCAGTTGGTGACTTTCCTCCCGGGTCGGGAAGTGTGATGCCCTGCGGATCCCATCAGGCGAGGAGACAGGCCTGGCCAGGTGCGTGTGTGCATGGTGGAACCAGGTGCCATCACACGCTCCCACGCTCCGTGTGCCGGCTGCATGGGGCCACTGGAGGAGCCTGGAGAGTCACTCCCACGTGCCTGGGGAGGCTGAGCATTTGCCGTTTTGTCTCTGTGTGTGGCTTATTGAATGCGCACCTGGTCACATCTGGATCTCACTCCTTGCGGGGTTTCATAGAGGGAAGCTGTGGATCTCTGGTCTATTTCACCCTACAGATGCTAAGGCGACCTACTGCGTGCGTGTCGCGGGACACATCGAGAGAGGAATGATCTCTATCTGGTAGAAAAGCTTCCCCTTGCTGGTCACATCTCTAAAGAGCAGCTGCTGGCCCTGGGCTGGCACATCCGTGTGCGCCCGGCAGCCCTCTCTGACCCCTGGAGGTACAAGGCTTCCATACAAACGGAAGTGAAGGAATAAACGCATTTTTAGCAATGTATTTATCAGGATTCACCTCTATGCTAGGGAGTTCCGACAGTAAAACTTGAGCCTAGGGGATTTTACTTGTCTAGACAAACAAACAAAAAAAGGCTAATTTTGGTTGGGACCTTGAGCCTCAAACTGTGAAAAAGACAAGAAGATATGCAAAGTACACGTCTCCACCCTGTTAAAAATACGTCTGGGTGTTAAGCCTGCTTCCTTTGTTGGCCGGAGCAGGACTTCATCCCAGGTGGGGTGGCCTCACCGCTATTTGCATAACCTATTTACTTCGGGGCTCTAAGAAGTGTAGGAACTAGGGAGTGTCCCTGAAAGGTAGCGTTTCATGGCCACATACAGACCTGGCACTTGCTGTGTGACCTCTGTGAAGTCTCTCAATCTCTCTGATTCAGTCTCTGTGTCTCTTAGATCAGGGAGATAGACTTACTAATGAAGACCACCTTGGGGACACGTTCCCTGCATTCCCGCCCCCTGCAAACCTAGCTTGCTGCTCACGATGCAATGAGCTGGGTGTGATGAATAGGTCCATTTTACAGATGAAGAAATGAGGCTCAGGACATTGTCACTTGCCCAGGTTCACACAGCCAGGATATGACAGAATCAGACTTTGTCCCTTGGAGGTGTGACTGCAAAGCCTGTGATCCTTCCCTCTACGTTTTTATTGTGCAAACTTTCAAGTATTTCGAGAAGTTAAAAGAAGAGTACAATGATCACCTGTGTAGCTCCTGTCTGGTTTCAACAACTTAACATTTGCCACACCGGAGCTTTCTTTCTCTCTCCTTTTATGAAACACGTAGCCCATCTTAGAGGACTGCCTTTTAACACCAGCTTGTCGCTGAAGTGTAGCGGGCGTGCGATGAACCACACATATGTAAGGTGTCCCATGTGATAAGCTTTCGCATATGTGCACGTCCTTGAAGCCATCGCACACCCAAGGAAATGAACAGACCCGTCGCCCCCAAAATTTGCTTGCACTTGTCACCTGTTCTTCCTCACTGCACCCTCCCCCGGCAACCATGGATCTGCTTTCTGTTACTACACATTGGTTTGCTTTTTCTAGAATTTTATACAAATGGAATTACAGTTTGTATTGGTTTCTTTTTAGGGGAGGCACCTGGCTTCTCTCACTCAGCACGATTATTCTGAGATTCATCTGTGTTGTAGCATGCTATGGTCTGAATGTGTCCCCCAAAATCCAAATGTTGGAACTTAGCCTCCCAGGTGATGTTACTAAGAGGTGGGGCCTTGGGAGGCGATTAGGTCGTGCGGGCTCCACCCTCCTGGAGGGGACAGTGCCCTATACAAGGGCTTGAGGGAGCGAGTTCGTCCCTTTTGGGCCCCTTCCAGCATGGGAGGATGCAGCAAGAGGTGCCATGTACAAAGCAGAGAGTATGATTTTACCAAACACGGAATCTGCTGGCACCTTGATCTTGACTTCTCAGCCTCTGGAACTGTGAGAAATACATTTCTATTATTTATAATTACCCAGTTTAAGATATTTTGTTATAGCAGCAGGAACTAAGACAGCATGAGTCAATGGCTCAGTAGTGTTACATTATATAGATACACCACAATTTGTTTATCCACTTACCTGTTAGTGTTGTTTCCAGTTTTTGGTGATTACAAATAACGCTGCTGTGAACATCTGTGTACAAGTATTTGCATGGACATCACTTACTGTGGCGGGTGGAACGCCCTCCCTTTCCTGCCCCTGGATGTTTGTGTGCTTATCCCTAGAACCTGCGAATATGTTACATCACATGGCAAAAGGGATTTTGCAGATACAATTAGGGTTATGGTCCTTAAGGTTGAGAGATTGTCCTGGGTTATCTGGGTGGTCCCAGTCTAATCACATGAGCCTTTAAAAGCAGAGAATGTTCTCTGGCTGGAGGAGGCCGAGGGTCAGAGAGGGACTCGATGCACCATGGCTGGGTTGAAGACAGAGGCAATGACGCTATGGGGATGCAGGCAAACTTAAGGGACAGCCAGCAGGGAAATGGGGACAGCGGACTGAGGGCCCCAGGAGTGGAATTCTGCCAACAACCTGAATGAGCTCAAAAGCGGATGTCCCCAGGGCCTCCAGAAAGGAGCACTGTCCTGATGCCACCTTGATTTAGGCCCTGTGAGACCCTGAGCAGAGGACCCACCAAACTGCCTGGACTTCTGGCCCAAGCAAATGGTGAGATAATAAATGCATGCTATTTTAGCAGCTAAGTTTGTGGTAATTTATGACAGCAATAGAAAACTAGTACATAAGTTTTCATTTCTCTTGGGTACATACCTAGGAGTGGAAGGCTGGGTCATGTGGTAGGCGCATGTTTAACTTTTTAAGAGACTGCCAAACAGCTTTCCAAAGAGGTCGCACCGTCTTATATTCCAACACTTGGAATGTTCAGCTATTTTAATTTCAGACATTCTGATGTCTCATTGTGGTTTGCTATGCATTTCCCCAATGACTGTGACATCGAGCATCTTTTCACAGGCTTATTTGATTTCCACATATCTTCATCGGTGAATTGTCTGTTCAACTCTCTTGTCTGTTTAAAAAACTTGGGTTGTTTTCTTATTGTTGAATTTTGAGAGTTCTTTATATATTCTGGATACAAATCCTTTATCAAGTAGGTCATTGGTAAATATTTTCTCCCAGGTTTTGACTTGTCTCTTCTGATATTAACAGTGCATTTCAAAGAAAAGAAGTTCTTCATGTTGATGAAGTTCTCAGTTTATCAATTTTTTTCTTTTATGGGTCATGATTTTGGTGTCATATCTAAAAAATCTTCAGTTAAGGTAACAAAATTTTTTTCCTATGGTTTTTTCTAGATATATTATAGTTTTAAGTTTTACATTTAAGTATTTGATCCATTTGGAGTTACTTTTTGTATGTGATACAATGTATGCAGTGAAGTGGTTTTTTGCATATAGATATAAAAAGTTTCTAGCACCATTGGTTGAAAAGGCCATCTTTCTCCACTGAATTGCCCTTGCACCTTTGTCGAGAATCAATCGACTGATAAATGTGTGGGTCTGTTTCAGGACTCTCTCTTCCGTTCCACTGATGTACTTGTCTGTCTTTACACCTGTGCCACGGTCTTGATTACTGTAGCTTTACCATTAGTCTTGGAACCAGATAGTGTGAGTCCTCCAACATTGTTCTTCTTTTCCAAGGTCGTTTTGGCTATTCTAGGTCTATTGCATTTCCATAGAAATTCTAAAATTGGACTGTCAGTTTCTATTTTTTAAAAAGCCCATATATTAATTGGGATTGTGCTGAAGATTCTTCTGATTCATGAACATGGTGTATCTCATCTTCTTTAGGGTCTCTCAGCAATATTTTGTAGTGTCCAGTGGTACGTGCTTGTGTATGTTTTGACAGATCTGTCTCTAGGTTTTCATACTTTTTAACAGTACTGCTGATGATATCGTTTTTTAATTTAAATTTTAGATTTTACTAGTATGTAGAAATAAAATTGATTTTTGTATGTGTGTCTTATAACTTGCGGTCTTGCTAAGCTCACATATTAGTTCTAGTAGCTTTTTGTAGATTTGACTAGATTTTTGACATGGACCATCATCATCTGTGACATCCTTTCTAACAGGAATGCCTTTTGTTTCTTTTCCTTGCCTGACTGCACGAACCAGAACCTTTGGGAAAATGTTGAACAGACCTGGTGAGGGTGCATCATTGCTTTGTCCTCACCTTAGCACAAAGCATTTGGTCTTTCACTATTTAGGGTGATGCTAACTTAAATGCCCTCGTTAGGAAGTTCCCTTCTGTTTTAAATTTGTTGAGAGTTTGTTTTTTTTAACCAGAAATGGATGTCGGGTTTTGTTAAACGCTTTTACAGCATCTTTCGAGATGATCAAATGGTTTTCTTTTATAGTCTGTTAATATGATAAATTATATTCCTGACTTTTGAATGTTAAACAAACCTTATATTCTTGCGATAGACCCTGCTGGGTAATGTCGTTTTATTCTTTTTATGTATTGTTGGTTTTTTTCCAATTTTTGTTAAGAACTTATGATCTAGGTTCACGAATGATATTGGTCTATAGTTTTCTTTTCTTATAATGTCTTTGTCTGATTTTGGTATTAAAGTAATACCAGTGTCATAAAATGAGTAGGCAAACATTCCCTCCTCTTCAATTTTATGAAACAGTTTGTGAAGAGTTGATATTATTTCTTCCTTAAATGTTTGTAGAATTGAAAAGTAAACTCATTTGATGTCTGGTGTTTTCTTTGTGTGAAGGTTTTTAACTGCGAAATCCCTATCTTTAATAGATATATGGCTATTCAGATATTTTCCCTTCGAGTGAGCTTTGTTAATTTGTAATTTTCAAGAAATTTGTCAACTTCACCTAAAGTGTCGAATTTATTGAAATTGTTTATAATTCTCCCTTATTATACTTTTAACGTCTATAGAATTTAACGTTACCTCTTTCACTCCTGATTGTGGTAATTTGTGTCTCCTGTCTTCTTTTCCTGATCAGTTTGGCCCGAGGTTTATTAATGGTGTTGATCTTATCAAAGAACCGGTTTGGTTTCTTTGATGTTGCCATTTCGTTCATTTCGGCTTGGATCTTTATTTCCTTTCTTCTGCCTGCGTTGTGTTTGATTCGCACCGCTTGTTCTGGTATCTTAGCTGGAAATGAGGTCATTCATCAGGGCATTTTTTTTCTTTTTTATTATATGGGCCGGATGCTACGAATTTCCCCGAAGCGCTGCTGCGGCGTCACCCTCAGAGTGTGACCTGCTGTGTTTTCATTTTCATTCAGTCCAGCATACTTTCTAACTCCTGTTTTCATTTTCATCTGACCTGTGTGTTATTTAGAAGTGTGTTAATTATATTCTAAGTCTTGGATTTTTCTAGAGATCATTTTATTATTGATCATGTCAGTGTCATGGTGGTCAAAGAACATACGTTGTAGGACTTGACTATTTTGAGTTTATTGAGGCACGGCCCACAATACTGTTTACCTTGGTAAACGTTCTGCCTGCGCTTTCAAAGAACGTGTTCTCTGCTGTCGTTGGGTGGAGTGTTCTATGAATGCCAGTTAGATCACATTGAGTGATTCTGCTGTTCCAGCCTTTTATGCTCTAACTTACTGTTTGTATATTTGTTGTGTCAGCTACCGAGAGAGGGGAGCTGAAATCTCTGACAATAGTTACGGGTGTGTCTGTTTCCTTTGCAGTTCAGTTTTTCCTCCTGCATTTTGAAGCTTTGTTATCAGGTGAATAATATATGGGCTTGTTATGTCCTCTTTTTAAAAAAAAAATTATTTTTTTAAAAAAATTTATTTTTTTGGGCCAGAGTCTTGCTCTGTTGCCCAGGCCGGAACACAGTGGCGTCACCATAGCTCACTGCAGCCTCGAATTTCTGGGATCAAGTGATCCTCCTGCCTCAGCCTCCCCAGTGGCTGGGACTACAGGTACGCACCCCAGGCTGGTCTGGAACTCCTGGGCTCAAGCGATCCTCCCACCTTGGCCTCCCAAAGTGCTCGGATTACAGACAGGAGCCACCGCGCCCGGCCTTGTTATGTCCTCTTAATGAATTGACCTCTTGATCGTCATGAAATGGCCTTCTCGCCCTGCTGGTATTTTTGCTATAAATCTACTTAGTCAGAGATTGATGCGGCCACGCCTGCTGGCCGTATTGATTGGTGATTGGTCTTTGACTGGTGTCAGCTTAGCACCGTCTCTCTCCCAGCCTGCCCCAGCCCCCTACCCAGCCCACTTTTAACCCAATTGTGTCTTTCTATTTAAAGTAGGTTTCCTGTAGTCAGACTGCAGCTGGGGCTTGCATTTTTATCCAATCTCACAAGATCTGTTTTTCAGTTGGATGCTTAAATCATTTATTTATTTTGATGAGTACTGATGTGGTTGAGTGCAGATTCGCCAGCCTGCAGGGTATTTTCTCCTCGTGTCTTCTGTTCTCCACTCCTTTCCCTCTCTCCTGCCTCCTCTCAGCCGGGACGTTGGCCTAGCGATGCGTTCGTCTCCATGCTGGCTCACCAGCTTCATCTCTTCGCTGTGATATTTGAGCGATCTTCTTATGGTTTATCGTGTACATATCTTACTTGCCACAGTCTGTCTTCGAATGTTCTCACACTGCTTCACACAGGGTATAAAAACTTTCCAGTGACAGACAAGAAACCTTCTTTTATTTTTATTTTTGTTCCTCTATTCCTAATATGTTTTTTTCTACCTCTGGCTCATTTTAAGATTTGATCTTTATCACTGGTTTTGAGTAATTTGGTTTCAATGTACCGTGTCGTAATTTTCTTCATGTTTTTCATGCTTGATATTTGTTGAGCTTCTTAGATCTGTGGGTTTAGAGTTTTCATCGGATTTGGACATTTTTAAGACATTATTTCTTCTGCATCGTTTCCTACCTGCCTCTCGCCCAACCCCGGGGCCTCCGCACTCACAGACATCAGCTGCTCCGTGTTCCCCGGCTCACATGTGGTCTGTTCGTTTCTCTTCAGTCGTTGTTCTCTCTCTGTTCCATTTCGGAGAGTGTCTCTTGCTGCGTCTTCAGGTTCACTACCATTTTCTCGTGGAGGAAACTGTATGCTGGGTGGGTAGTCAGAGAGAAGGCGCTTGGCACAGGGCCTGCCTCTGTCCTGGATGCCTTGTGCATTAAGTCACGCTGTGTGGCCTTCCACAGCTGGCCACGGCGAATGCTGCAGATTGGCCGCCTGGACGTGTTCAGTGGGTTTCCCGCGAAGCCAAGCTCTGAGTCACACGCAGAAGGCGCAGCTAGAACGGGTGGGTCACAGACCTACACATCGACAGGGGAGTTTGGAGCTCAGCTCCCTTCATCCCTTAAAGTACAATTAACCACAGCTACTGCTTATTAAGGGCTTATGTTGATCAAGGCCTCTGATCCTCACACCAAGTCTGTTGCAGGTGACTCTTACACCCATTTTGTAGATGGGACAACTGAAGAACAGAGAAGTTGAGTAACCTGGTCAAGGTCACTCAGCAGGAAGCAGCAGAGCCCTGATATGAACCCTGGTGGTCTGGCTCTGGAGCCCCAGTTCTCACCCACCCCACTGTCTGGCATCCAGACCTCACTTTCCATGTGAGGAGATTGAGGCACAGAGAGGGGGAGTCACCCGTCTAAGACCACACAGCGAGTTCATGTTGGAACCGAGGCTGTGGCTGCAGCAGCATCTGGCCATGCCTGGGACGACCGGTTCCTACTGACCTGGGTGTTTGGGGCCCACCTTCCTGCTGGTGGGTGACCCCATGAGATCAGAGGCCATGGCTGTGCTGTCTGGCAGGGTGCTGGACATACAATGGGGTTCCTGGAGTCAGCAGTTAAGGGCCTTGGACTCACATGTCCCGGAGGCAGTGTCAGCTCCCTGAGCGTCAGTTGGCTCATCTGTAAAATGGGCACATCATACTTCCTGGAAGATGCGATGTCATTGTGCAGGTGAAGCGCAGAGCAAAGGGCTGTGGCAGACACAGTTGACGATGATAATACCAATAACTATAACAACGCGGCGCATTCTCCTGGCCTCCCCGACCCCCTGGAAGTCCAGATCTGCATCCCTTGAGTGACTGCTCTTATCTCCCTTTTCTTACAACCTACGCGCCTTTCACAGGACAGACAAGCCCATCTGTCCCTGGGCAGGGAGCATTTTGACAGAGCGCGGCCACGATTGTCACTACCAAGGATTTTTTAAAAAGTAAGCAAACAAACAAAACCTCGCCCTGAGGTCCCTGCCCATTTCCTCTTTCAAAGGTGGAGGATAGCACATCGAAACCAGAAGAACCAAAGGTTGCCGGTGGGTTCTGAAAACTCCAGTCGCGGGGAAGAGGAAGAATGTGTTGAGTTATATAAGAGGTTGTCTGAAATGCTGCTTCTGGATGGGGGATGTGCTCTGTGACACAGTCATTATGAAACGTCCTTTTCCCAGAGGTGCCTGCGCGCTCCTGCGGTGCTCTGTGGCCTATGGTTTGGCCAGAGGCTTTCCTGATAAGAACATCTATGAGCAGATATTTTTTGAAAATACTTCTGAAGTTTCTGGTAAGATTACAAGACTTCACCGTGCTTCCCCAGCAAAGTTCTTATCTGAACATCGGTTCTAAGAACATGGTCATGGATGATCTAGGCAGAGGCTACAGAGGGGTTGAAAAGGGGAAACCTTCTTCTGCTGGAAGCATCACCCAGGAGACAACACGTGTGTGAGCATCTTGTTCACATCCTCTGAGAAGCAGACGCCAGGACAGGATGAGACGTGCAGGAGATGTCGGGGGGAAGGTGAGCGCCCGGCATATGCCAAACATACTAGCTGCTGTATGAAGCAAGAGATCGTGTCCTCCCTCCACTCAGGAACCCACGGAGCTGGGTCCCTTTCCTGAGTGTTTAATTCTGATTTACCGTATGAAGTCCCTGACCGAATTTCATCATTGCCAAAGGGCTCCTCTAGGGGAATGCTCTAAGCTGGCTTAACTGGCACATCACGTCATTTCTACTGGGAAAATGGAAACAGACCCTGTTAATCTGATGACAGAAATGACACTTTGTGGCTTTCTCTTCCTTAAACCTGTGGAACAAGATTCTTGCAGGGCCTGAGCGAGTCTCAGCTCCTGGAGGCAGCCCTGGATTAGAAGTTCATGCCCCTCAGGGCTGGGGAGAAAACTAAATGAGATGTTACAAGCACCAGTGAAGGGCAGTGATCATGATTTAGATCATTATCATTAACCTAATCATCACCACCACCATCACCATCACCATCACCACCACCATCACCATCACCACCATCATCATCACCATCACCATCGTCATCATCATCATCATCATCATCGTTATTCAAGCAGACATGGCCTTGCTCTCTGCCTTTTAAGCCAGCTGTGTACAGTCTTACATAAAGAATTAACAAAGGGCTGATGCAGTAAGAAAAGCAGCCAAGTCCTTAGGAGCGGTGATGTTTGGGGGGGTGAGGTAATCTTTTGGATTCTAACCTCTACCCGTGGTGACGGCGAGCTCAGTCGGCAGCCACACAGGGCTCTGACCAGCTCCGTGATTGCCCGTCAGCTCTGCCCAGGGAGAGCAAAGCTGTTATTTCAGGGGAATCTGATTACAGTTTCGCAATAAGATAATTGCATTTTTGAGGGGCCTGAGTCTTGGCATCTTCAGAAATAGCTACCAGTTGCTTTACCAGAAACATGGAATCGGCGGGCGCTGTCTTCAGACGGGCAGAGCTGTTCCGTGGGTTCTAACGCTCCTGCTCCATCCAGGGGCAGCGCAGCAGTCCCTCCGAGCCTGCCCTCCGAGGATTATGGGTTTGCAAAGATGCTCGTCGACGTGATGAGGATACTGCCACTCCAACCGGCTCAGCCTCGAGGAGAGGCAGCAGCGTCTAGCGAATCAGCATGAAACGAAGAGCCAGATGGTCAGGGATCGATTTAGGGATGCACTACGGCGGTGCTGTCTCATAGAACTTACCGTGGTGATGCAAATGTTCTGCAGGTCGCAATCAGCCATGGTCTAGGGAGTGCAGCCGTCCCCATGAGAAATGTGGCAGCTCCGCGTGGGACCTCGTGGTTGGAGAGAGAGGGGCGGAGGGGTGTAATTCCCGGAAGGGGAGCATTTCTGTTACAGACGGACAAACCGTGGCCTGGACAGATTAAGGAATCTTCTCTGATTTACTCCAAGGAGTGACAGAGGAGTAGCAGCATTGGTAATCGGATGCACTAGGGTCCCCCCCGATGATATTTGGAAACCCACCTCCAGGAAGCCCTCCCTGGTGCACCCACACTCCAGCCCACTGTGAATGCTGGGGTCCCAGAGCACTCGTGGCCCCACCGCCCATCCCTCTCTGTGACTACTGCTGGCTGCTGTCAGTTCCCTGGCACCTCTGCCCTGTCTCTCCAACCTCATGTCCCAAGACAGGCCCTTGTCTTCTGAGAACCCTTGTCCGAGCCACGTGCCTGTGCTCATAGCTGTTGGCACGAGAAAGTCACTTTTCTTAGCCACTAGGCAGACAATTGGCCTATAATGCAAGGCAAGCAGGGCAGAGGGAAAAGAGGGAGTGCCTTCAGCTGCAAGGAACAGAAGACCCAAGCCACAATGGGGTGAGCGACCAGGGGATTTATTAACTTACATCACAAGAAGTTCCAAGGTAGGGAAGCCCTGGGGTTGGTTAATTCAGCAAGTCAGTGACGCAGTGAAGGACTTAGGTTCTTTCCATTTTTAGTGCTGCCCTCCACAGCATGTTCTCCTTGGGTATCTCCCCTCATGGGCCCAAATGGCTGCCATAGCTCCAGACCTCACATGCAGGTATGACCACCTCCACTTGCGGTCCCTGCCTAGAGAGCATGTGATTCGTGGAACTATACCATAAAACAGATGGAATCACAGCAGAACCATCCAAAATAACCTCTCAACATCCACCTAATGAGATAGCCTCTGTTTTTTCCTAATGATTTGTAGACATTAACAGATGTCTCAGAAAATATCAAGGCGGGGGCTGGGAGCTCAAAAGCCATTTGCGTACAACAGCCCTGCCTTACAGATGAGGAAACAGGTTCAGAGAGGTGAAGGGCTCTGCTGAGGCTGCACAGCGAATCCAACAGACGTGGATGCCCAGGGTCTGGGCGCTGGGGTGGTAATCAGCACTCAGGTTTCCTGCCTCCCGTGGTAGTGAAAACGCTCCCTTTCCTGAACACCACCGGAAGGTTGAGGATCCCCCTAGACAGCAAGCAGGGCCGTGAGCCGCCTGGTCTCGTGGATGGCGGCTCCGGGAGTGTGTCGCGTCTCCGGGGCACTGGCTCCCTCTAGTGAACAAACCGGAGAATTGCACGACGTTCCTGCAGGTCCGTAGCGATGGCCCGAGCCCAGGAGAACAGGGTCAGTACCGGTTAAGGTGCTGGTTCAAGGGCCCCACGCTCGGAGATTTGGTTTCAGCAAGTGCAGGGTGGGGCCTGGACATACACGTTTGTAACAAGCTCCAGGGCGATGTCGGTGCTGCTGGCCCACGGACCACACTTTCAGAACCGTGGTTCCGGCAGTTCGGGTTGGGGAAAGAGCTCAGGACGCGTATGGGGTCTGAAGACCTCGTCGGTGTCCTGCCGTGTGGCCCGGGAAGGCTCATGCGCTCTCTAGACCCCTGTTCTCACCCGTAGGACGAGTGGGGTGGGCTGGAGAGGGGCCGGCTGCGGGGTCTGGGGAGGGGCGGGACAGCGGCTAAAGGAAGACGGACGGCGCCAGGTGCTGGCGAGGACGTGGCGCAGCTCGAGCGCTGGTGGGAGTGAAATGTGCTACAAGGCTTTGCAGGACTCCGTGGCAGTGTCCACGTGTTCATCCTCCGTGACCTGACGTCACCCCCTGAGCACAGCAGTCCCCCCGCTAGGGTTTCCACGGTTTCACTCACTCTCAGTTAACCGTGGTCTGAAAATACGAAATGGAAAATTCCAGAGAGAGAGAGAGAGAGAGACCACATTCACAGACCTTTTATTAGTCAACTTTTATTATTCAACAGCCCCACCGTGTGGCCACCAGCTAGAATGACAGCCCAGGGAGGGGCCCAGACATTTCAGAACTCCCCCCAACCTGCAGTTTGACGGTAGGTGACCCCACCTTGGACCTGGAACACTCCCACCGTCTTGGACGAGAGGGAAAGTGGGACTCTTCAAGAGGCGATACCAGACTTCCTGCCAATGAGGACAAGCTGTTATTGACAGTTATAATTGTTCTATTTTATTATTAGTTATTGTTAATCTCTTACTATGCCTAACTTGTAAATTAAACTTTATCATAGGCATATATGAATAGGAAAAACATTATTTTTATGCATATATAGGGTTCAGTACTATCTGCAGTTATGGGCATCTGCTGGGGGTCTTGGAACACCTCCCAGGGATAAGGGGGGCAGCCGTATGTACGCAAGAGAAATGCCAACATCTGTTCCCCCGAAGACAAGGACAAGAGTGCTCAGAGCAGCATCACTCATTAGAGACAAAAACTGGAAGCTTCCACAGTGCCCATGAGTAGCGTGTGGACAAGTGAACTGCAGCCTGTCATGCAATGGAACGTGACATGGCCCTGAGGACAAGGCAACACGGTGTTGAGCAGACAGTCCAGACCCGGGACAGCACCCTGCGTGGGGTTGCACACACGTCAAGTTCAACACCGGCGAGGGGAATCTCTGACGCTAGAAGTCAGGACTGTGGTTACTCCTCGGGGGGAGGGCAGCGGACTGGCCGCCCCTTCCGGAGGGGCTGGTTGATGTTCCCTTCCTGTTTTCTGGGGGCTAGTGACACGGGGGTGCTCAGTTTGTGAAATTCACCGAGCAGCGTGTTTGGGACTTGTCACTTCATAAACGTTACTCTCTCATACGACGTTTACGTTAAAAAAGGAAGGGCTGGGATGACAGGCTGTCTCATTCCAGCCCTGCCTCCTCTTCCCAGCTGCGCTCAGCCCCCAGGGAAAGGTCCCGGCTGCGGGTGCGGTGGGCTCCCTGCCTGGGGCTTGCTGGGGTTTCCTGAGGTCACGCCAAGAGGCCGCTGTGGACGCAGAGATGAGCGAGGACTGAATTTCCTTGCAGGGTCAGACTCTGGGCTCTAGAGTGGTTTCCTTGGCAACCAGCTGTTGTCAGAAAAACAGAACAACAAGAGAACACGGCCGCGGGGTCAGGCCGGCAGAGACTCTGGGGAACTCACGCACAGAGAGCCGGAGGAAGTGGCAGAGTTAGGGCTGGGCCGGCGTCCCCAGGCGCAGACCTGTCCCTGCTTTCCACCGCTGGGGCCTTGGTATTATCGTGTTAAGCAAATGTTTGCAAATCAGATATCGTTTTCTCATGGACATATATGATGATTCCAGGGATGTGTTACCCCCGACACACTTAAAAAATTGTGGGGCCTGTGAAGTATGACCGTCTGACCCATTTTCCCCAGGTTGGAGGTCAGATGTGGTGTCTTGTCTGTTTGGGCTGCTATACCAAAGTAGCACAGACTGGGTGGCTTTTAAACAACAGGATTTCTCTCACACAGTTCTGGAGGCTGGAGGTCCGAGATTAAGTGTCTGGTGAGGACCCTTCTTGGTTCACAGGTGGCCTCTTGCTGTCCTCACGTGGGAAAGGGGTGAGGCAGCTCTAGGGCTTCTTTTATACAGACACCTGGGCTCTGCCCTCACGACCTCTCACCTCCCAAACACCCCACTTCCTAGCGCCATCGCCGTGGGCGTTAGGGTTTCTGGGAGACACACATTCAGACCATAGCATTTGGGCCCGTTATGTTTCTTAAAAAGCAGTCACTTACGCGCCTCTTGTCTTTATTGGTAGGAAGTCTGGTATCGCCTCTTGAAGAGTCCCACTTTCCCTCTCGTCCAAGAGGGTGGGAGTGTTCCAGGTCCAAGGCGGGGTCAGCTACCGTCAAACTGCAGGTTGGGGGGAGCTCTGAAATGTCTGGGCCCCTCCCTGGGCTGTCGTTCTAGCTGGTGGCCACACGGTGGGGCTGTTGAACCCTGGTTTTGCGCAGCCAGAGACTCCTGCCTTCTGCTCAGGTGGGGGCCCTAAGGTATCCCCAAGTGAGAGCTCTTTTCACTCACGCCCACCTGCTCAGCTTTTGTTCTCCCAAACAAAACATCGGGCAATAAAACACCAGGGTTGCCAGGGCCAGGGGTACTTCCAGTCTCCCCAGAGAGGGGACAATCCTCCCCAATGTCACACAGCCAAAAGGACCAGGTTCCCAACACACACACACACACACACACACACACACACACTCGCATGCATCACAGGTCATGTGGAGTTGAGATGCTGAAAGTTATTCCAAGGTATTTTAGGGAGACTTTGCTCCAGCTGAAGGCCCTGCAGAGACCTGCTGTGAAAACACGCTCGAGTCTGTACTGGGTAGGGGAGAAACTTGGGCTTCAGAGTTAGATATTTTTGTATTGAAATCCTGGTTCTGCCGAAAGCTATCTGTGGGTTTGGGGAAAGTAGTTTCACCTGTCAGAGCTGACAAAATGGGGACTAGAACAGCATCCATCCGGGATGGCTGTTGTCGGGAGACGAGGAAATGACACCCACTGAGCACCCCATAAATGCTTCTCCTCTGGGGGCCTCCGCTCCGGACGGGCCCGTCTGCATCTGAAGCCCAGCAGCCTCCCCCTGCCCACCTGGAATCGCGATTCTCCAGGGAGCTCGTGTTCTGGTGTGGGTCAGAAGTCTCCCTGGATGATTATAACGTGAAACCAGGAGTGGGGCTGCGACCTGGGTGGCTCCTTTGTTCCTTCCATTATCTTGAGAGTGGTGTTAAGTGAGCATGTACTACATGCTAGATGTTGATGTATCATATCTAATCCTCCTGACGACGCCACAAGGGAAACATCTTCCACCACTTTTGCCCATAAATCTGAGGCTGCCCAAGTTAGGCAGCGTGTCCAGGGCCACATGAGAAGGGGCGGAGGCAGAATTCAGCCTGGGCCTCTCCTTCTCCAGAGTCCTTTGCCTCCCCTCTGCCCCAGGGGCCTTCCCGTCCCAGGAGCTGTGACACAGGCTTGTCTCCATGCTGAGCTGCCCTGCCCGTCCCATCCCACCAACACTGCTCCCCCAGAAGGTTTATGTTGTAATGTCCACTCATTCATTCACTTTGCACATACTTCGCGCACGGAGCCAGGCCGACCCAGAGAGGCCAGTGGGCATGCAGGGCCGAGGGGCTGGCGGGCTGCTGGCGTTGCCTGGAGGGGCTGGGTCTCTGGGATCAGACTCCACACGTCGGGTGAGAAGCCATCAGCAGCTCCCCTCCCATGAGGCCGGGAAGCTGCAATTGTCACAAGGAACCCCACGCAGCAGCCACAGTTCATACCAAGAGAAGCCGCCCGAGCCCCTCCGACCAGCCGCGCTGCCCTGGGCCTGGCCACATGGGGCATTTGTGACCGAGTCTGTTAGGTTTAGATTCTCCGTTTGCAAAGGACATATAGGTTCCTTTAAAAAGACTTGGAAAATACACAAATAAAATAATAAAGACTCAGTTGCAGGCTCACATTCTACTGCTGTTGGCATTTTGGTATCTTTCTTTCTGGACTCTGCTTGCCGTCTATGTGCTGTCAGTTGGTTTTTCATCTGACACCACGTCACAGCCGTCCCGGTGACGAGAACGATGGTGCCGGCGGCTCATCCAAACCCGTCTCTTCGCCCTCCAGGGTCTGAGGATGGCCCAGCTCAGTCTGTGAAGTGCTCTGATCGGCACCCCTGGCCGGCGCCCCTGGCCGACACCCCTGGCTCAGTGCCCACACCCGGCACAGGGGCTGTGATGACTGGAACGAGAAGTACGGGTGGCGCTGAATTGCGTGCATTTCAGGGGAGGCCGGGAAAAGTTCCCAGGCCCCAGCGGCAGCTCTCGTGGTGGCGCTCCCCTCTCTCTCTCCCTAATCCTCTCGCCTTCCAGGCAGCACCCAGAGACTTTGTTCTGCATGTGGTTTCTGGGGCGCTTCGGTGGCCTTGACAAAACAAGGAAATGCCAGCACGGTTCCCAGCAGGGCCTGGCTCCAAGCTGAGCTTGTTCCACCCGCCGCAGCCTGAGACCAAAGCTGCCTCGCGCTCCTGACGTCTGGCAGCGGCGGGGCCTGCTGCGCGCCCCCTGGGAGCTCAGCTGGCTCCGGCTCCCTTTGAAGCCACTGGGAACTCAGTGCCCAGGGCCGCTCTCAGGATGAGGCTGCCGGTCCCAAGGGCACACTCCGGGGGTAACGGGGACTTCCTCCGTCGACTCAGCAGGACAGAGGGAGGCAGCGCTCCATTACTTCCCAGAGACGGCTTTGTCATTGGTAATGGGGAGATGATATGCCTGTTTCATGGGTTGCTGTGAGGATTAAGTGACATCTGAGCTGGAGGCATCTCTTAGTCACCACATCTTGTGTCTGAAGAAACCAAGGCTCAGATAGGGGAAGCGACTTAACCCACAGGGAGGAGGTGCTGGGTTGGGGATCGAACCAGGTTATCTGTTTCCAAGACCTGTGGATCCCAAGACCACAAAGCAAAGACCCCAGCTAAGTTGGGCTGAGCCCAACTGTCCTGGCTACACAATAAAGGACTCAATTTGACAATCCATGTAAGTGAATGTTCTTGAGATGGGGTGGGTGTCAGGGCTGGTGTGGTGCAGCTCTCAATGGTGTCACCAAGGGACCCAGTTTCTTTGCTTCTGTCTGATCTGCCTTCTGCCAGGTTAGCTCACTCTCAGGCTGGCCTCCCTCTTGGCTGCAAAAGGGCTGCAGGAGTTCCGGGCATCACCTTCACACACCACCCTATTCACAAGGAGAAAGGGCTGGTTCTTAGGAGAAACCTCTCCTTTCCCAGAAGCCTCTAGCACACCCCCATCACACATCACTGGCTGTGGTTGGGTCACACGCCCATTCCTCAATCAATCCCTTTGGTCACAGGAAGAACATGCTCTGATTGGATTAGATCTGACTTACCTGGGCTGGTCTCTCTGACAAAGATTCACACCTGGATCTCGGGGTGGGCTCAACCCCTCCCCCACCTCTGTCTGAATCACCACAAGGCAGAATGGAAGGAATCTTGGGGACAGCTCCGTGACACCCGCCGGTATATGCCAGGTTTGTGTCAGGCCCTGGGGGTCATGGTGAATGGGACATCAGCCTGCACACGCATGCCGCGCAGCCCTGGCGTGAGAGAGGACAGGAAGCAGGAGCGTCGAGGGTGTGATATGTACCACGACAGGGTGAGCACGGTGGAGGGGGACAGCCAACCTGGCGTGGCAATGGCCAGGAGAATGTTCCAGAGAAATCATCCGAGACCGAGGCAGGGGACTGGCAAAGTCAGAGGGGGTGTGACGTGCTCTGCGATCGTCAGTGACGTCTGCTGGGGTGGGGACCAGAGACATGAGGGCAAGTGAACCAGGCACAGAGAAGGGAATCCACTTAGAACCACGTTTCAGGGACATCGGGACTCCGGCTGAACAAACCCTCCTGCATTATGGAAGTAAGCTCGTTAAAATACGCTCGCTATCTGATAAAACTGGATGTATCGCTGCAACTCTAAGTGAAATCTTAGACCAACGTGCGTGGTTACAGTGCATAATTCTACGACATTTTATGAGAGTGTGGGGCAGCAGCTCAGCTCCCCTGGCCGCTCAGCGTGGGGTTTGGAGGCCCAGAGCTCTGCTCCGGCGGAGGACAGCCAGGGATGTCCCTTCCACCCCTCCCGGCACAGGAGGATTTGGGCTGTCCCTGCAGGTCCTCCCTCTGCCCAGGCCTGGCCCGTGGGTGGGTCCTGTCGCTTCCCTAGAACCACCCGCCCCCCACACCTCCTGCAAACCAGGAGTCAGCCTCCCGGGGAGCCCAGCAGGACAGTGGCTAAGGTCCCTTGCTGGGAGGTTTGTTTCTCCTCCCTCTTGTGGGCGAGGAAGTGAATGCTCCTGAGCAGTAATCTAAGCAACCAGCCCTGCAGGGCCCTGTCATCCTTAATTTGGGGAACCCCGCCCCCTGCGAAAGGCTCCCTCTCTGTCTCTCCCTTTCATCGCTGTGTTTCTTACCCAAGCCAAACTCGTTCTGCCTCCTCCCTGACAGGCCAGGCCAATTTTTCCTTAATGCTCAATTTCACCTGCCAATTTGCAAGACAAGAGCTCCTCTGTCCTGCACTGGAGAGGCCCCTGAGAGCCCCACTCTCTCAGGGCGCTCCCGCCCCACGAAACCCTTCTTAGGGTCTCTTTGGAGAAGGAGCCTGGGGGTTTCCACGCCCCATCCCCACGCAGGCAGGAAACGCCTTCCTTTGCCTGCACTCTGGCGTTTTCTAAGAGGTTTTTCTTCTGGGAATAATTGGAGAGGCCTCATTTCCCCAGCAAAGAGCAAGGCTTTACTAGTCCAACGGAGAACGCCAGGCTCGTCCGACATCCTGGCGGCCAGAGCTACCGTAATTACATACAGGAAAATGCTTGGGCTCCAGCCACAGAGGCAGGGCTGGGATCAAAGCCTCAACCTCCCCAGACTCTGGCCTGTGGCTGCATGTGGACAAGCCTCCCTCCGCTGCCACCTGGGGAGAGCCTCCAGCTGGCCGAGGAGTTGCCAGGGCCTGCCAACCTCTCTGGGCAGTTTGTCCTCTGTGCCGGCCTCTCTGGACTGGGGGGCAGGACCTGGCAGCAGCGTCCCTCCTGGTGTCCCCAGCTGGCTTCACACGCTCTCCCCAGAGCCATCTGGCCGAGTCTGGGGAGGGATCCTCTCTGTCTTGCCTCATTGCGGCAAGGAGAGGGTGGTTCCCACGTGCCGGTCCTGGTCTCGCGCCATTTGCCGGGTGTGGTTTTATTCTCCTAGGGCAATCTCGGCGTCCGCCTCCTCTCTTCCTTCTCTGCACTGAGGCTGGGTGCGAATGGGCTGGGCGGGTTCCTGATGCTGAGACTGGGGGAGGGGCTACAGCAGATGTCTGGGGGTCCCTCTACAGGGACAAACTCAAGCTGTCCCTGGCCTGCCTCTCATCAGCTTACTAGGGGAAAGTTTCATTTTCACTGTTGCACCTGGAGTTTTCCATGTTGTGCTCCAGGTTTGTTGAGGTTGGAAAGAGCAAGTGGTCTTTTCCAAAATCCTGGTCAGTCACATAAAGAAACGGTTGTCATTGATCAGAATTGTCATCTGGGGTTAAGATCACGTAACGGGGAGACTGGAACCTGAGCATACTGGCCCTGGCTTTACAGATTGACCAACGAGTGTCCTCGTTTCTGAGCTGGAAGAACCCCAGCGAGTCCCGGAAAGTTCTGGGGGAGGGAGCCAGAGCCAGCTCTGGAGGGTGGCGGCCTCGAGCCCCAGCCCCGCCAACGACAGGGGCGGGGCTCATTTCCTCATCTGTACGACGAGGGTCCTACGGAGTGGATCGAGGGCTCAAAAAGATGTGTGCAAAGTCACCCCCAGTGTCTGCCACTGCGACCCTATTTGGAAATAGGGTCTTTGCAGGTGTGGTCAACTTAAGGTGGGGCCTTAGTGGATTAGGGCGGGCCTAAGTCCAATCTGCCTGGTGTCCTTAAGAGACACAGACGCGCAGGGAAAGACGGCCACGCGGAATGAAAGCAGAGGCTGGAGTGACCAGCCGCCGGGGAGAAGCAGGCCCACGACCCTCCCTCTGCGCCTCGGAGCCAGCCCTGCCCACACCTCGGTTTCGGACTGTGACCTCCAGAACCGCGAGAGGACAAATTCCTGCCATTTTAAGCCCCTCAGTTTGTGGTCATTCGACTTGGCAGCCCCAGGACACTAATGTGCTACCCTGTAAAATTATTAATTGATTAAACGCTGAAGTGTCTTGAATGCGAGGTAAGCACTCAATGCACGTTAGCTGCTGTTTTAATGATTGTCAGTGAGTTTTGGCCTGAAATGACGTCTCCTTGTGGGACGAAAGTGTAGACACAGAAGGATGTTGGATTTTGGGGGGTCCTGAACAGCCGTTTGGTTTAGCACTTGTGAACCTAGGCTCTGAAGTCAGACTGCCTGTGGCCACATCCTGCTCTGCTTGTTGGCCATGTGACAGTCTCAGTGTGCTCACCTGTAAGGTGGGGCCATATCGTGCCATTCAGATCCAGTGGAGCAACGTGGGCAAGGTGCTTAGCACTGGCGTATCTAAGTGATCGAGGAGCATCCCCTGGTGTTGTCTTCAGGAGTCGAGCTTCTCCCAAGGCTAAGAGGAGCCGCCTGGGTTTGCCTGAAGATGGGTCGGTGGGTTGGATAGTGCCCACCGGGCTCATGCGCCTGCAGAAACTGAAAGTGAGACTGTGTTTGGAAATGGGGTGTCGGAGAGGGGAGCAGCTGAGGATGGGATCATCCTGGATTTAGGGTGGCCTTAGACCCTAACGACTGGTGTCCTCATAAAGGAGGAGATGACAGAGACACAGAAGAAGGCCATGTGAGGATGGGGGCAGGATTGGAGGGATGCGGCTACGAGCCGGGGAACGCCTGGAGCCCCAGTGGCTGGAAGAGACAGGAGGGAGCCTCCCCCGCAGCCTTCAGAGGGAGCACGGCCCTGCCCACACCTTGTCTTGAGCCTCTGGCCCCCAGAACCAATAGAGAATGTATTTCTGTTGCTTTAAGCCCCTCGGTTTTGGGTACTGGTTGTGGCGGCCGTAGGAAGCCAACAGAAGGCTGACTTGGGGCCCTGCCCTTCGAGAGCCAGTGGTCACTGTACCCCGCGTCTCTGTGGCCCTGAGGCCCAGGCCTGCAGCATCTCAGGGCACTGGCTCTGCTCAGAAGCCATTCCTCCCACGCACGCTCCTCTCCACGTGCCTTGCCCAGCCCTGCCCAAGGTGGCCCCAGGCCCCGATGGCCACCTGGGCCTGCTCTTGCTGAAGCTTTGGCCGCTCTCCGTGGTGGGAGCCTGGGGACAGCACGATGCTGCATTTGCCAGACAAGGGCCCTGGGAAACCAGAGACGCAGACGCAGGGCGCAAGGAACGAGCAGTCTCAGTGTGCCTGCCACTTCCAGCCCAGCTGCGCTCTCGCCAGCCGGCCTGGGGACGGAGAGATTCTCACAGATTCTCCTCCTAACGAGGGTGCCGGGGTCACTGCAGATTTGGCCGCGGTTCCCGGGCTGCTCCGTGCGATGCAGTCACCAGGGGTCAACTGTGGCCACTGAGTGCTTGAGCTGTGCTCTGTGCAACAGAGGGACCAAATGTTTTATTTTATTTCATTTTAATTAATTTTAGTTTAAGTACGGTCACTTGATTCGGTTATCAAGAACACTCTCACATTTGTTTGGAATCACTTCCTACGCGAATCTACTTTCTCGACTCTCAATTTATGAACTCTAGACACAGATCCAGGATTTCTGACGGAAAGTCTAACTGAGACGTGCTGCATGTATAAAACACACGCCAGACTTTGAAGACCTAGTATGAAAAAAAGAATGTAAAGTACCCTGTTATAATTTTTTATATTGATTATGTGTTTTGGATATGTTGGGTTAAATAAAATGCATTATTAAAATTAACGTTCCTCCCCCACTTTTTTGCACTTTAAAATATGGCAACTAGAAAACGACAGGTGTGGTTTGCATTATATTTCCTTTAGGTAGCACTGGTCTAGATGGGCGATCTGGAAGTTTGGAACTGGTCTGGGTTTTAATCTTGAGCAATAACAGGGCTCTGTGACCTTGGGAGACTCTTAGCTCCATCTGGACCTCAGGTTCCCAATACCAAATTGAGGACCAGACCAGTGGATTCAGGGCATCAAGGGGATCTGAGGGTGTGGGACTTTTAAGACCACCGGATTCGTTAACCCCGATTCCTTTCCACTGTGCTTCTGTGGTCGGGCCCAGGACTGGCTCACATCATTCCCCCTTCAAGGCTGAGCAGATGAAGGGTTTGGAACAGGGTCGCTGGGCACAATTGTACAGGTTGTTGACTCCACGAAGGTGCTCTGTGCCCTTGGAGAGGAATGTCAAGATTTCTGGACTAGAATAGAATAATACACGAATAGTGTTTTTCAATTTAAAAACATTTGCCTATAATCTAGATGTTTAAACAGAGTAAGGGTCCATTGTTTCCTGAGCTGCCTGAGAATCTGGAAGGAAGGGCTCCAGAATGAGGAACAAGTTCGCATATAAGGAAGAGGTGGTTGGTGGTGGTGGGGTGAAGAGAGTGTTCCCATACATTCCACACTTTACAGAGATTCGAGCCTTCACAATTGCAGTCTCGGGCCGTCGACATTGGAAGCTGCTCTTCCAGAACCCTTGAAGCTCCCATCCCGGTGTGCACAGCCCGAGGGGCCGCCTCCGCGTCTGCCCTGAGCTGGTCTCTCCCAGAGCTTCCTGGGGCCCTATGGCGCCCACAGGGTAGGCTTGTGGTGTGCTGCCCTCTCTCCTTCCTGGCTCCGGAGGACCCCGTGCCCCAGCCCCCCGCTTCTCGGTGGGCCGGGTGCCTGGTTCTTGCCCAAGGAATGGGGCAGACATGGCGTGGCCGCCTCGGGCCAGGCAGGTGGGAACAGTGTGCTGCCCCTCCTCCTCCCTCCCCTGTTCGCTGGCAGGACAGAGAGGATTCAAGAGAGGAAACTGGGGACCTCAGGGGACGCAGAACCACAGATGGGAGGACCCGTGTCCCTTGGTGTGACAAGTAGCCCTCCCTGCGGACCTGCCCCTGGACTGTGTCCTGAGCAAACAGTGCACTGGGAGTGGGCGTCGCCACTGGCATTTCAGGGCCCACTTGCCCCAGCAGCTGGCACACTGACTGGTACAGTCCTGGGGAAGAACGGTCCTCGCTCGTCCTAAAGGGCTGCACTTGCGGGCCGTGGGGAATCGGGTGGGCGCAGCCTCTCAGAACGGCCAGGCCTCCCTGCACCGTCCTGACCTTCCCCGCAGAGACCAGGGAGGAGGAAGGTTTTCGGGGTTCCTGTACCGCTCAGCGAGCTCCACCCTGCCGTCCCCTCCACACGTGGGTGACTAGCAGCTGCTGGCCAGGGGCTGGCTGGGAGCCACGGCATTTTCTCTACATGGGAAAAAAAGAAAATTAGGCTATAAGTTCCAAGCCGTGGAAACCACCTAGAACTCCGAGGCTGTTTCGCTGAGCGCTGTCCTCGTGGGGTCCAGAGGGACTGTTGGCCTCCGAACGCCAGGGTGACCATCTTCCCTCGGCCTCGACGCTCTGCTCTCCCTCTGCGCCCCGGTTTGGCACAAGAAGGAAGGTCTGGAGGATGCTGGATGCTCCTGGACTTCCCGGTGTGCAGGGGTCTGGAGGGAGAAGGGGAAGGAAGGGGACCGGGCAGGACCAGAGGGAGTTTCCTAAAAGGTCATCGTCCCCGTGTGGCATGGTAGGAGCTCAGGGGGAGCCTCTGTCCTTCGGCCAGCACCCCAGCCTCCAACAGGGGCAAGAATTGTGGTGGATGGAGACTTCAGACAACTTCAGAACGTACGTGGAAGCAGCCACGTCAACATGCAGTGTGAGTCAAGGCTGGCAAAGCCACTGCGAGGCCGGGGACTTGTCCCCCTGGTATGACATCCTGAGTGAGGGGTAGGGGTGGGGCCTTTTGGACTCTATAGTCCATGCTCCAAAGCAAACAGACAAATATGCAAATGTCTTTTTTGAAATAAATTAGATAAGAAGTACACGCCTGTAAAAATTCAAACAATGCTAAGGTCTATGAAGTATGGTGCTTTTAAAACATGACCACCTCACTTTTCTACCAAAAAGTGAGAGGTGGGGTCCCTGTCCCCTCCTCTTGACTCTGGGGGGCTTAGGACCACTTCCCCCAATAGAGCACAGTGGGAATGGCGCCATGCGACTTCCGAGGCCAGGTCAGGAAAGGCCACGCAGCTTCCTCCTGGCTGTATGGGTTCGCTAACTCTCGGGGAAGCCAGTGCCACGTGAGGAGTCCGACAACCCCAAGGCCGCCACGCAGGAGGGGCCCTGTGGGCGTGCTCCCACCATAGCCCAGCCGAGCCCCTGGATGCCGGCCAGCAGCAGGGTTGGCTCGGACACCCAGCCTCGCTGTCACCTGGATCCCACACTTCATGAGAGCACAGGCTCGCCCTCCATCCCCTGTGTGTGGTTGTGCCTGCACTTGTTTCCTATCCTGTAACTTGTTCATTGAACTCATGTTCATTCAGCACGTTCTTTGAGCGTCTGCTCCATGCCAGGCACGGGGCTGGGCACTGGGGGGTGTGTAGCAGCAAAGTCCCGGCCACACCCGGTGTCGCGCGATGAGGCTGACGGCAGCACTGCCCGTGCCGGATGAGTGAATCGGCCCGAGTCCCCTAACGCCATCCCGGCCTGAGTAAGCGCTTCGCAAGTGCTCACGACCGCTGTTCATTAGTGAGCAAATACGGGGTCCTGCTGTGTGCTGGGCACAGTCCCGGCTCTGGGGGTGTAGCAGAGAACAAGACGGTGGTGGGGTTTCCGCCCTCACGGAGCTTACGGTCTGGTCAAAGGGCAGAAAGTAAACAACGGGGGAGACACAGGGGACTGGTGTCCATGTGCCGCTCTGCGGGGGATGTGGGGACTGCAACCACAGGCTTGGGCTCCCAGCTGTGCCACCTCCTGCCCCATCCCCCTGGCCTTTCAGACCCTGTCTTCTCGCTGTGCCCTGAAGGTGGTACTGGTTGCTGGGACCAAGCAAGGTGACCCACGGTGCCATGGCGCCAGCACGTGGCGACGCTCTGCACAAGGTAGCTGAGAGCCACTTACTCTCAATGGGGATTTGCGGGATCTTGAGGGGCGTGGGGTCTCACTTGTCAGTATTTCCCTTGCAGCAGAATCCTGCACACAGAGGAGGTGGCAGTTTTGGGACATCTGTGGGGCCCTTCCTCCATTCTGGGCAAAAGGAGGGACAGGAAACCAAGGGGCCTGGCTAGGGAGGAGCACTAGGGCCTGCTGATGCAAAGAGCGTGGGTTCAAGTCCCAGCTGGGGTCCTTTCCAGCTGTGTGACACCGGGCAGGGGACTTAGCCCCCCTGTGCCTCAGTTTCCCCTCCTGCACAAAGGCAACTGTGATAGAATTGACCCGGCGGCTGCGAGGACGCAGAGGTGGTGCTGCCAAAGGCTCACCCACCCGCATTCTCACCGCTGTCACTGTCCCTGCGGACGGTGGGCGGATGAGATCAGCGCCTTCCTTTCAAGGAAACTCATCTGCAACTGGTTCTAATAAAACCAGGGCAGCCGGGCCAGGCAGGGCAGGAAGAGTGGAGGACCCAGGGCTCCTCCCGGCGGCCCAGGGCCCGGGTCACACCAGGGTCCTTGGAGCCCCTGCTGAGCACTCGCAGGCCAGAGGTCTTCCTGGCCAGAGGGGGCCAGCAGCGCGCTGGGGTAGGGTCCCTCGGGTAAGGGCACACACGCTGTCCCAGTCCCTTCTTCCGCACACCCCCTCGCTGCCCCTCCTGAGTCAGCTGCTGACACTGTGAGGAATTGCTCCCCAAGGCGGTTTGCAAACACAAAAGGACGCGGTGCAGCAGCAATAAATCAGCTTTATGTGCTCGGGACTGTGAAGATTTCTGGGGACTAATGGAACCTGATGACAAGCAGCGCTCCGAAGTCCCCGTGGTCAGGCCGCACGCAGGGGACCCGAGGTCCCGACCTGGAGACGCGCCTTTTTCTGCAGGACCTGTGAAGGGTGGCTTATGGCATCGAGGGTCTCCCCACCTCTGAATGACCCCTTGGTGTAGACGACCAGACATCCTGCCGTGTGAGCGGTTTGGCAAATCAGCACTGGAACCCCTGTGAGAGTTGAGGGTTTGAATGTTCCGGAGGCCAACTTCGATTACATGGTGGCGATGGAGGGCGTGGTACGGTCATGGGGACAGTCCGCCTGGAACTGTCCGCCTCCGAGCCTGGAACACAGAAGAGCTCTCCGGAGAGACACACAAAAGGGCGATGGCGGCTCTGCGAAGCCCCTGCCCTCCTGGGCGTCCAGCCTCCTGCGCTCCAGAGTGAAAGGACGTCAAGGCAGGGACCCTCCGCCCTGACACTTTCCCAGGGGTGTGTTGGGGGGCTGTGCTGTGCCAGGATGTAGGAGGGAGCACGATGGACGAGCTCCCTGCCCTCGGGAGGGCACGGTTATTCAGTGTGAGTGATGAGGGCAAGGCCGTGTGGCTTCCCTGTCGTCTGTCTGGCTCTCGCGCCAGCCCTGGGGGCAGGTGTTCTTATTCCCACTTAACAAATGGGGAAACTGAGGCTTCCAGAGGGCACACGACTTGGCCAAGCTCATGTTGGGTAAACGCATGGTAAAGCAAATACAAAAGTGGAGTAAATATCAAGAAAGATACAAAGTAAATATCGACATCAACATAAATACAGACTGAATGTTAATATAGGGTACATATAGTCAATATCAGGGTGCATGTAGAATAAATATAAATAAGTAAATACCACTACAGAGTGAATATCGCTGTAAGTAAAAATAAATAAATAGAAATAAAAGTAAGTGTATACATAAAAATAAATATGCCAGTCTTTGATACAGGCCATTCATTTGTCCAAGCGTTTCTTGGCCACCTAGAGCGTGTAGGAGCTGTGCGATCGTGTGTCACGCAGACAGCACGCCTCTCCCCGTGAAGCCGGTCATCCAGTGGGAGGAGACAGACATCGACCAGTCATCGCAGGGCCACCAGACGACGCCCTGTGCCGGGGAGCAGTGGTTGTACTGAGGGGATCGAGGGAGCTGAGCAGATCTTCCCTCAGAAAGGGCAACCCCAAGGCGGGCTTGCCTACGGCGCTGTAGCCACGGAGAACAGAGCTCAGGCGGAGGAGTGACGGAAGGAGGAACGTCCCAGCAGAGGGACTGGCGCGGACCGTTCTCGTCCACAGAGGAGGAAGCCGGGGCGGGGGTGTCGCACGGCTAACCGCGAAGGCGCCAAGATGCTAACCCCGGACTGGCAGACCCCGCGGCCTCCTGTCTTAGCCGGGCGCCTAGTGAGATGATCTGTTCCCACAGAGCCGCACGCCCGCGAGCGTGGTCTGAACATCACACTGAAACATTATCATTTCAACATGGAGTCGCTGATAAAATCACGGAGGCATTTTTACATTTTTTTTTTTGTTCCACATCTTCAAAATCTGGCGTGTGTTTTACACTTACTTACAGCACATGTCCATCCACACCAGCCACATTTCGAGTGCTCAACAGCTAACGGGGCAAGCGACGGCCACGCCGATGCCAATTATGGACAAAGGCTTGTCGACTTGTCAAAGTGCACACTTAAAATGGGTGCCTTTTATTGTACGTCAATGATAGCCCAGAGAGGTGAGTTTAAAATAGTTATCATTTCACAAAAAATTAGGACGCACAGAGGAATAGAAATTTAGAAAGTAAACATCACCTGTACCTACCCTCAGAAATAATCCCATTAATTTTTCGGAGCACACCAACATGACACTGC